>BQNB010002141.1:57028-128548 GCA_026074375.1 Tanacetum coccineum
ATGTTTCTTACTGGGTTTTTGCAGGGGTCTAACAGCAAGGGGATGGAATTCGAGGTCTCTTGGACTCGTTTTATGTGGATAATTATTTGCTTATATACAACCGATTATGGCGTAACTCTTATAGTTACGGCATAATCAATGTTGTTATGGCGTAATGCTTTCTATGATTACGCCATAACTTGGTCTAATAAAATTTTCAAAAAATTGGCAACCAAATCATTACGGCGTAACTCAATCCATGGTTACGCCATAATCCCTTTCTGTAACCATTAAATTGTTTGAAATTTTTCAAAACCGTATATATTGGAAAATGAACTTTGTAGGTATGTTCTCTGGAAACCCTCACGAGACTTCACTCGTCCACTTGGGCCACCCAGTAGTTTAAAAGGCTTGTTACATACGCTAAATGCAACTGTGATTCCTATGAAAGTGAGTTAGGATTGTATTTCTTGTATCATCATTCTATACATTTTGTTATTATGCTTTTATCCGGATTTATGCTTTTGGTATTAGTCTTTCTTGCAGCTATATAGGTCTTGCACAGGATGAGGTGCTTGGATACTAAACAAGCTGCGAGGAAGCATCGTAAACCAGACTAGTTAGATGCTATACAGGTGGTTGGTAAAGTTGCCTATGATGTTGGATATTGCTTGAGGAAGCAGATTTGGAGCATGGCTTAGAGCATGCTGTCTCTTCAGCATAACAAACAAATCCAGGGGAGTTTCTTATTCTAATTCTACTCTTTCCTGTTTATTTAATTTCCTTAAATATACAATATGGACATTGTACAAAACAAGTGGGGGGATGGGAGTATAATTATCACTTGACTTATTATTGCCTTTGATTTTCTAGTTTTATTTGGAAAATATTGCCAATTTTAAAAATTTTGACATGTTTTTCTTACTGAACTAGAATAATCTTTGCCAAATGCACATTTACTATATATTTCTATTGGTGAGGTTTAAGCCTGATGATCCATTTTCATCCATATTATAAATATCTACCAAAATATTAAGTGTGCCGATAGTATTGTAGACTTTAGAACATGGCATGTACATCATTTCGAGACATAATTGATTAGCAGGAATAGATGGATCGAAAAGGCAACATTTAGGAATTCACCCAAATAAGCCTATATGTGTGTGTTTATCAACATGTTACACTGACTTGTCGACCTCCCGTATTAAAAATCCTTTTGTTGCACTCATCATTAGTTCAAGATACCCATAGATCACCCTTGTTGAGCCAATCTATGTTTTCACCCTTTGTTATATGTTTTGTTACACCATTTTGCTTTAGCCAACCCTATTGTCTATATTTATTCGTGAGTTGAAATTTCTGGCTACCAAAGTCTATGGTTCAGGAAAATGGTTCGAAGATTAGCACTTTCATTGAAGACATATTATTATGATCATGGAAGACCTCTTGGAATTATCAATTTCGATAATGTTTATCTCAAGTGAGGGGTTATGTGATATGTAATGCCCATGAGTATTATAAAAATAATAAAATTAAAAGGTGGTGCAACTATAAGCCACATAGTGATCTAACTCCTGATGTTGGTTACGTGTTATAAAACCAACTAAGTAAAAAGGTGGTGCAACTATAAGCCACCTAGTGATTATGGGGATGGTGCAACTATAATCCATCCAAAGTATAAAGGTGGTGCAACTATAAGCCGTCTAAAGTATAAAGGTGGTGCAACTATAAGCCACCTAGTGAAGAATGGGTTAGCACGCTCTGCAAGATCTCATTATTATCTAACCCATTAGGATAATATGATCAGATTTTTGCACTTAAAGACTTGAACTATGGATGGACAGCAGCCGGTTATGGATACCTTAGAATATATATGACTATTTGTTTTGTGTTTTTATCTTAACACCAATTAAATATGTATCTCATGTCTATCCTAACCCTTATATCACCCATTAAACTTGTGTTATGTCAACCATGTTGCTTTAAGAATTGTTTAGACCCTAACTCTAATTGGTGTAGAATTATGTACTCTCCAAGCTTATGATAGAATATATACTATGACTGTGTAAATGAGTGATCACCCCAAAAATGAACACTTAGACTAGTTAAGAGTTGAGTGATTTTTGATCCCCTTTTCGTGAGGTGTTTGACTTTGATGTTTCTAGCATAAGTCTTTTATAAATTCATTTCTTTGAGTTAAATCAGAGAATAAACCATTCTAACAGGTCTACTTGAGGGCAAGCAGAAGTCAAGTGGAGGGATATTTGATGACATCAAATATTTGATACTTTTTAATGTCAATTTCCCCCTAAAATTACTTGCAATTGTCCTATAAATACTTAAATTAGATACTTTTACTATTATTTTGTTGTTTTCAGGTAAAATACAAGTATATGACAAGAAACACGAGATTTGAAGACAAAAACGAGCAATATTGGAATTTCATAACGTTACGGCGTAACGTCCTGCAGGAGTTACACCGTAATCAATTATTAATAACTAAGAATTGGTGCTGACGAGGCATTATGGCGTAACGTCCCGTATGAATTACGCCGCAAAATATTATTATGGAAAAGATATTGATGCTGACTAAGGATTACGGCGTTACGTGTCAAAATAATTACGCCATAACATATTTTTCTACTAAATGTTGGAAAGCCATGTCAGGAGGATTATGGCGTAACGTAGTCGGTACGGTTATGCCATAAAGATGACTCATCACAGGGACCGAAGTTGCACAAAAGCATAGAAGTTTAGAGGATTGAATTTAATATTGCAACTACGATGAGGGGCTGTTTGTTCACATATTCCAAACTTCTAATTTATTATATAAAGTTATCGCATGGGATAGATTCATTTTTCATACAAAATATATCATTCGGTGGGGTTTTTCTATCTATCGACAAAAGAAGACAAAAGGAAAAGAAGGAGAAGGTAGCCTGCCTGCTTGATTCGGGTATAGGGAGCATTATTTCAGCATGATTTGTACATGATTCTTCAACAATTACAGTTTGATTTCAATTAATTATTTTTAATGATTTATTTGATCTCTAGCTAATTTGTTGATGCTTGATATTTATTATGTTTAGTTTTGCTCTGTCATTTAATTTGTTAATTATTCCTTGGTTATTTATTTTTGATCTCTTTGTCTGACCATTTTTTTATTCGATATCCTTTGACTATCGCGTACTGGGTTTTTAGAAGAAACCTCAGTAGTAGGAACATCACTAGTAGGATCATAGGAACACGCAGCAGGTTTCTTAGAAGGACCACCAGGAGACTTGGTGGAATCAACAGTCACAGCCGCATTAGCCAATGCATTTAAGGCATCCAAATCCACATTTGGCTCTCCGCCGTCTTCTTGGTCTGAATCACTCAACACCACCTTCCTTTTCTTAGTGTTGAGTTTGACCTCCAATGCTTTGACTCTCTTGACCAATTTTGGTACAACATCCTTAAATAACAGCTTGTGTGCCTTAAGTTCTGTTTCCAAGATACTAACTTTCTGCACAAGTTCAGACACTAGAGAAGACAAAGCAGTTAGTGTGGCAAGGTCCTCAGCACCTCCTGAGGTTGGACCTACAGGGGGAACTGGAGTGGACCTAGGTGGAGTGGTGTGGAAAGATCCTCCCAGTGTTTCATCTTCCACAGTTGTGGAAGTGAAAAGGTCAGGATCAGACGCATGGGCTCCTGAAAAAGAGGCAATGTTGGGGTCTGAAGTGTGACCCTGGTCAAACACTGGAGGAATTTGGTCTGATGTTGTTGGTCTTGGTGGTGTGGGCAGATGTTCTTGAGATTGATCAGGCTCAGGCCTAGTCTCTTGAATAGTCTCAGGAATGGTTTGAGGGACATCTGGTGCAGCTTCCCCTATACCTTCATCTGCTATAGCAGCTTGAGCAGGGGGAAGCATTGCATCTAAGAGTGGCATGTGGTCCCCTACAAAATTTAACCTCATGTTGGCAAAAAGTTTGCTTGACAGTTTTAAAACATGATATTGTTTAGTATTCCTAGTTTCTATTCCCAAAATGATTTGAAGGAACCTAGGATACATAAGAAACCTTTTAGCATTACTTATGTTATGTACCATCCCCTTGAAAATGTAACTTGACCAATTAAACCTTCTCCCATCAGACAAACAAATAAGAGCTATAGCCAGTGGGCTTCCAAATTGATCCCAACTACCAGTTTTGGTACTGAGACAATGCTGGATGGTGTGAACCAAGAACCTCCACTGAGGTGAGAACTTGTTTTTGTGGAAGGTTAGCTTGCCTTCAGTGGGGTATCCAAGATTATCCATACCCAAATATATATCAGCAATGGGCAAGTCTTCAATACCTCCATCATCACCCAATTGAAGTTGACTCCTTACAGTGTCTTCAGTGATAGTGTAGGGAGTCCTATCAATCGTGGCCAGAATAGCTGGAGGGCCTAACTCAGGAGCCCTGAGTGAAGCCGTTGACCAGAACTGTTTGACCAAAGAGTCAAAGATGATGGGGTCATGAGTAAGAGCATACCTGAAGTGCGAACCCCTCAAGAAGTCAAGTACTTGGTGATAATCATCACTACCTTTGGGTTTTTCCAAGTAACCCACCTTATTGTGTTCGTCTCTGTACTTGAGTGCGGCCATTGTTGATTATTAAATGGGGTTGAGTGTTAGTGCTGGTGGATGATCGCAATGGAGAGTTACTACTGGTAGAGAGAGGGAATCGAGTTTTCAAAGAGTGAGTGGAACGAGTAAAGAGCTTTTAAAAATTAGGGTTTGATGTAAAAGGTAACTCTGTTAAAATGAGAGAAAACAGTAATTATCCCTTTAAATAGGTGACCCTTTGATGAATTAAATGCCCAATTATCTCAACTAGAACTTTGAATTAAAATAAAACTCAATTTAATATACCCGCTCAAAGAAAAGTCAACCCTAAAGAAAACTAACATAACCAGTAGGAAGTGGTTAACCAGTAGGAACCAGTAAAGCTACCAGTAGGAACTCTTGCACCACCAGAAGAAACACTTAACCAACCAGAATGAATTCTTTATCATCAAAAGAAGGCCACACTGTCCATGAATAACACTTGAAAAGTGCTAAACCACCCTCATGAATGATGCATCTGCAAAAGGTTAGACCAAAACACACAAAACATATACAATGAAAAGGAAAAATTAACTATCAGAATTAACTAACTACATACCAGGGGTAATAACTAAAACTATCAGTAGAAAAAAAATATTGTAACAATAAAAACTAAGTGGTAAAACAAACGAAAAACCAACTATTTAGAAAATTTTACAACAACAGTCCTCCCCTTGGACTCAAATCCTCCCCTCAAGCCTAGCACTTAGGGATTGAGCATCCCAATGTGGACCACCAAATAATTGAATCTTGGTCCATCAAAGGCTTTGGTCAATAAATCAGCCACATTTTCATCTGTGTGAATCTTAAGCACCTGAATAAGATTTTTCTCATTTGCATCTCTAATAAAATGGTGCCTAATTTCTATGTGCTTTGTTCTTTGGTGAAAAACTGGATTTTTAACAATGCAAATGGTACTTTGATTATCAATAAAAATTTTGGTGTTCATAAAGTTGAACCCATAATCAAGCATTTGATTTTGAATCCAAAGTACCTGACCACAACAGCTAGCAGCAGCAACATATTCTGCTTTAGTGGAAGAAGTAGCCACAATGGTTTGCTTTTTGCACTGCCATGAAATCAACCTTCTACCCAGGAATTGACATCCACCAGTTGTTGATTTTCTATCACCATGAGAACCAGCATAGTCACTGTCACTATATGCTTCCAACACAAAGGGAGAATCTCTTGGGTACCATAGACCTAGTTTTGGTTGGCCTTTAAGATACTTAAAGATCTTCTTGACTGCATTCAAATTGGAAGTCAAAGGTGTAACCTGGTGTCTAGAACAAGCACTCACTGCAAACTGAATATCAGGCCTTGAAGCTGTCAAATACATGAGGGAACCTATCATGGATCTGTATAAGTGAACATTAACAGCATCATCAGGTTCATCCTTGGATTTTGGCTTTGAAGCTTCAAAGGGTGTTGTTGCAGGTCTCACACTCTCCATATCAAATTTCTTAAGCATGTCCTGGACATACTTATCTTGGCTGATAAAGATCCCATCAGGCTCCTGCTTCACTTGTAAGCCTAAGAAAAATGTTAACTCACCCATAGCACTCATCTCAAATTCTCCTTTCATCAAGACCTCAAACTCATCACACCAGGCCTTGTTTGTAGACCCAAATATAATGTCATCCACATAGACCTGAACTAGTATGATATCCCTGGAATTCTTCTTAATGAAAAGAGTTTTGTCTATTGTACCTCTTCTGTAATTATGCTTTAACAGAAAAGTAGACAATCTTGCATACCAGGCCCTTGGTGCTTGATGAAGACCATACAAAGCTTTCACAACTCTGTAAACATGCTTAGGGAAATGAGGATCTTCAAATCCCTTAGGTTGAGTAACATACACTTCTTCTTCAATTTCCCCATAAAGGAAAGCACTCTTCACATCCATTTGATATACCATAAATCCCATATATGAGGCAAATGCTAGGAAGAGTCTAATAGCTTCAATTCTAGCAACTGGAGCAAAGACCTCATCATAGTCAATGCCCTCCTCTTGCCTATGACCTTGAGCCACCAACCTGGCTTTATTCCTGACAACTATACCTCTGGCATCTCTTTTGTTCTTCAGAATCCATTTAGTCCCAATAGCAATTTTCCCATCTGGTAGAGGGACAAGCTGCCATACTTTCTGATTAATAAACTGTTGCATCTCCTCTTGCATAGCTTCAACCCAAGCAGGATCATTAAGAGCTTGAGCAACACTGCTTGGTTCAAGTTGTGATAGAAAACAAGCAAACAGACAATGTAAATAGTCTGTGTGATTGTTCCTTTGTTGATCATGAACATAGCTAACAAAAGCACTTGCACCAAATTTAGACTTCTTCAATGTACCTCTTGTCTGAACAGGTGAAGTGAGATCTCCAAGTATCTGTGATTGAGGATGAATAGTGTTCACCCTCTTAGTAGGAACAGAATCAACAACTACACTTGGTGCTAAGTTGGTGACAGTACCACCAAAATCATCATCATATGAAGAGGAAGAGAAAATGCCAATGTCAGGATGGTGGTGTATGTCCTCCATTTCTGAAGATGAGAACATGGAATTTGCAAGGTCAGAAGGAGAAGGATATCTTGTAGAATGTACACTTGAGCCCAATGAGTGACCAGGAGGAAGTGATGTTGCAGCAGTATGAACAGGTGTACAAACAGGAGTAGAGGTTTCAGAATGACCATCAGAAACATCAGCAGCAGAATCAATCTTACCAGCAGGAACTCCATTCCTACTGGTTGCAAGATCAGCTTGACTCAGATGCTTCTCAGCTGTAGCATTGGCTTCATATGCTTGTTTTTGAAGCCTAGCAAGTTCCTCTGCATAATCTGAACTGCTCTCCATCATTTCAGAAGCTTCATTAACCTTAGGACCTGAAAAAGAGTGAGAAGGAAAAGAAGGAACAACAATTACTTGTTCATCACACTCCGAATCTGAATCATCTTGAGTACCTGCATGTATGTTAGTATCTTGGGTACCTGCAGGTTGATTAGTTTTGAAACGAGTATAACCTAAAGAATCAGTCAAATAGTCAAGGTCAAAATACCACTCATGACCCAAACCCTGAACATTAGGTTTATCTTCAAGATATCTCAGATTAAGTGTTTCTTCTATCTTTTTGCTGGATAAATTGTAGACCCTATAAGCCTTACTATGAGCAGCATACCCAACAATAAAACCTTCATCAGCTTTTCCCTCAAATTTTCCCAAATGGTCACTGGTGTTAAGTATGGTCACAAGACACCCAAAAGGTTTAAGATGACTGATGTTGGGAACTTTCCCAGACACAAGTTCATAAGGTGTCTTGTTATGGGGTTTAGTCACTAGAACCCTGTTCAAAACATAACAAGCAGTACTAACTGCTTCTGTCCAAAACATGGTAGGCAACATAGAGTCAGCAAGCATAGTTCTTGCTGCCTCTATGAGAGTTCTATTCTTTCTTTCAGCAACCCCATTTTGTTGTGGGGTTCTGGCATTACTGTAATCCCTTCTAATCCCCTTTGACCCACAGAGTTCAATTAATTTAGAGTTTTTAAACTCTGTCCCATTGTCACACCTTATGGCTTTAACCTTTTTAGTTAACTGGTTTTCAATAAAAGTAATAAAGTCCTTAAGGATACCATATGTTTCATCCTTAGTCCCCAAAAAGAAAACCCAAGTAAACCTGCTAAAGTCATCTGTAACCACCAAGGAGTAGTACTTGTGATCAATGCTTCTGATGGAAGTAGGACCAAAAAGGTCCATGTGAAGTAACTGGAGAGGAGCAGAAATGGTGCTCACAGCAGTGATGGCCTTGTAAGAAGCCTTGTGTTGCTTTCCCTTGTTGCAGGCAACACAGTTGTGCTCATTTGTGAAGAGTTTGGAGGGTAGCCCATTGACTAATCCATACTTTGCCAGCTTGTTCATGTTTTTGAAGTTCACATGAGCCATCCTTCTATGCCATTTGGTAGACTCAACTAAGGATGCTTTGGCCAGCAAACAAGTGACATCTCTTTCAGGTTTGATGTCAGTTAAATTGAAGCAGTAGAGATTGTTCCTTCTTGGAACTCTGAGAACCACCTGACTATTTTCAGGTAGTTGGAACTCCTTAGAGAGAACAAGACACTCTTTATCAGTGAAAAGGACTTTGTTCTTGGTATCACATATTTGTGAAACAGAGAACAAGTTAAAGGTTTGAAGCTCTTCCACATAATAAACATTCTCAAAGTCCAATTTGGAAGTCCTTATTGTGCCTTTTCCAGTGATTTTGCCATCTCCACCTCCAAAAGTCACAGTACCTCCTACAATCTTCACAAAGTCATCCAATTTCTCCTTATTGCCTGTCATGCTTCTGGAACACCCACTATCTACAATTCCTATAAATCTCATATTCATATTGAGATTTTCCTACATACACAAATACAACACCATTAGTATCATGAGAGGGAACCCAAGTCATTACTGACTTGAAGCCTGCCTTGTGATCATTTAATAGTTAAACCTCATGTAGATGATGCAGATCACCATTGTTCTTGGATCCCCATTGCATATTTGGCCTTTGAATACTCCAAGAACAACCTGCTGAGGGCTTAACAGTAGTTCCCCATCTTCCTTCATCCATATTCATATGGTTATGATAGCCAGGCCTACTAAAGTGTTGAAAATAATGGCTTGATGGTCGGGTCATAGGTCGAGCAGCATTATTTTTCCAACCAGCAGAAAATGGTCTACTAGTAGGAACAGATGTTGGTCTATACCTACTACCAGCAGGAACAGATGTTGGTCTATTCCTACTACCAGTAGGAACAGATGCTGCTTTTGGTACAAATGAGGGAATATGAGTAACATTATTCCACAAAGGTTTATTATGCAATTCCAACTGTTTCTCATAAAAATCACAATCTTTAATCAAATGAAATTTACTACCACAAACAAAACATGTCTTAAAACCAAAAGACTTTCGTTTACAAAGACTCCTACTGTTTACTCCACTCTTATTACATGAATTCCTAGGAGGTTTTACATTCTCCTTAAAAGAAAAACTAGAATTATCATTGGTGGAACTTGGTTGTTGGTCAGCAGTCTCTGACATTGTCTTGAAGTCAACATGAAACTAGGGGCGAAAAGAGGCTAAGGTTCATTTGGTCTTGGAGCTTGAGGACTTGAAACTTGAAACACAAGATGGCAAGTCTCAGTGGTTCTCTGAGAGTTTAGAAGACTTGTAACCTATTTATCACAAGAGACAAAGTCATTAGATACAGAGTTAGTTTCAACATAATTATTGGACTTTGAACCATAGGTAAACTGTGTATCATCAAGGTCAGGATTGTTGGAAGGAGGCATGAAAGTTCCTGTTATAGGAGGAGGAACAGCATGCATTCCAACAGCTTTGACAAACCTGTCATAGAGAGGTTTCTCTGCAACATCTTCAGGTGTGGTGTCAAAGATGCTAGGGGCAGAGGGATCAAACACCTCATCTGATCCAAAAGTTTCTCCAATTCCTTAAACAAATTTTGATCTTGAGGACATGGAGCTATGGATCAGTTTGTCCAGGTTTTTGGAAGAGTCCTTCCATTTGTCAAACCTTGCCTTAGACTCCTCAAGTTGAACCTTATCATTCAGTTTTTCAAGTTTAGCCTGTTCATTCAGTTTCTCAGTATATTTTAACATGTTTGTTGTGTTTTCTAAATTAGCAGTTAAGATTCTAATTCTTTCTTCTAATGCTAGCTGATTACTTTGGTACCATCCCTTCTGTTGTTCTAAAGTTTGTAAAGTACTTTTATATGCTTGAACCTGGATATAACACTCTTTGTATTGAACTTCTACATTGTCAAATTCCTTTTTAAGTTCAGCATATAGATGTTCACAACCAAAAGGACAAGTTTGTACCTGAGAAGAGATACCCATGAGGGCAAATTCAGCAGCAGCATTAGAAACATCATCAGCAACATCACCAGTAGCATTACCAGTAGCACTATCAGCAGCATCCTCCTCAGCTCCAGCAATCATCCCGTATACTTGAGCAGCACCACTTTCCACATCTTCACCTTCATGATCTGACCAGTTTAACATTGAATCAACAGACAACAAGGCCTTTGGTTCTTCTGTCTTATCCAGCTCCTTAAGTTTGAATGAAGAGTACCTTGCTTTAGAATCCAACTGTTTTCCTGTACATTCCCTAGCAAAGTGACCCAACTCTGAGCATTTATAACATTTGACCTTCTTCTTGTCAAACCTTGCAGCATCCTTGTTATTAAACTTCATCTTTCTCCCAGCTTTCTTTTCAAATCTGTTAATCCTAACAGAGAGCATTGCCATTTGCCATTTGATGTCTAATTCCTCCAAATCCAATTTCCCAATTTGATCAAAATCTTCATAAGTGATCTGTTGTTGTGGATCACTTTCAGCAACAAAGGAATGGAGAACATTTTCCATCACATAATGCCTAGAGCAGTATGACTGATGAAGTAGAAGTAAAGTGGTTGAATGGGAATGAATCAGGGATATGACATCTTTGAATTAGTGCTTGCAGCACTAATAAAAGCTGAATGGGTAGGAGCAGAAGTACCTCTTGAATCATAACTTGAGCCACCCTTCACATCAATTTCAAGAGTCCTAAGCTTGTTGTAAAGATCATCAAAGCTTAGATAATCAAGACCACCCTTTGTTTTAAGAGTGATAGCCACCTGTGACCAAGAAGGTGGAAGTGCTCTGAGAAACTTCATGTTACAATCTTCATTGTCTGGCTTAGCTTGCATCTGATTGAGTTGACTCAATATCTTCTGAAACCTGTCATAGCCCTTATGCAAACCCTCTGATTCAGATACCCTAAATTCTGAAAACTCCTGCTTTAGCATTGATTTCCTCATTTTCTTAGACTCATCATTACCTCCAAATCTGGCTTTGACAGCCAACCAAATATCTCTTGCATCATCTAGATGGTGAAAATCAGCCATATGATCTTCAGGAAGAGACTGAAGCAATATAGTTCTTGCTTTTGTCTCTCTTTGAACAGCAATTTGTTCTTCAACAGAAACAGGTGGAAGAATCATAATATTTCCTTTTGGATCTCTTCCTGTCTTTTTCCTGCTGTTTCCATTTAGAACAATGTTCCACAAGTTGTGATCACTGTTCATGATCCAATACTCCATCTTCATGGCCCACGTCTCATATTCTTCCTTCTTTAAGTAAGGAAATTTGGCATTATTGTTTGAGACAGTGGTTGTGTGATATTGTTGGAGTTGCTGAGACTGGGTAGTTTGTGAGGTTTGAGTGTGATTTGGAGACTCAAAGACTGGTTCAGAAGTTGATGCTGAGAACACAGGTTCAGTTGTTGATGGGAAAGTGAATGTAGATACTGATGGTGATGGCATAGGGTATGTTTGTGATGGATTTTGTGACGACATTGTGAGGTTTTTATGAGTAAGACTAGTAAAGTTTCTTTAACAGAGGCTCTCTCCAGGCTCTGATACCACTTGTAGGTCCAGCCCTAGATAGATCTTTACGCCTGTTGAGGTTGTAGAGCACTTATGTAATCACAAGCAACTCTAAGAGAGACTCTAACAAATGAAACTATTGTTTACGCGGAATATAAACAACAGAGTTAAAGAATTACTAAAAACAATGATCCTCTATGGATCTTTTCTATTGATAATAAACGTGTTTTTCTAATGAATCAATCAGTTACATTCATCCAAGCCGTAAGTTTCTTAAATACCCATGAAACCCTAACTAAAAGCTAAAGTGATAAGGGTTATCACTTCCTAGGATATCTCATGCATATCCCTATCACTAACTAACTTTACTAACAACCCGGAGTAAGCATAATACTACCAGGACTAATATTGTACTACCAGCAGGAATAACTTTTGTACTGCCAGTACTAACTATACTACTATCCTTACCAGTAGGAACTACACTACCAGCAGGAACTGTTTACTCTACCAGTAGGAACTACATACCTACTAGTAGTAACTCTCTATTACAAAATTCCTAACACAGGAAATAAAGTTTAAGCTTCTGAAAAAGCTTAAGAAGGTTTTGCAGGTGTAAAATGAATACTTATGAAAAGCTTATAAAGTGACTTTTAAAGTAAATAAGCTAAATGTGCATTAAGAACTTAAAAGACAGATTTGCATAGCAACTTAAATTTCATTAAAACACAAAAAGTTTACAAGACTTTAAAAGTAAATTACAAAAATAAGCTAGAAATTAAGCTATTATAATCCTAAACTAATTTACACTAGATGCCTTTTACAAATGGAATCCTAAACTATTTATAGAATAACTAAACTGCAGGGGTCTTGAACTTGTGTTTGTTGTGTGAGAGGAAAGGAAAACTCTTCATCCTGGCCATCCATCTTTCTTGTTCACCAAGCCCTTGCATCACAGCCATTGATTCATTATCCTTGTTCATCAACGAATGAGAAACCATAGGATTGCCAAGGTGGAATTGGCACCTTGTGGAGTGGGGTTGCTTTCTGAGAGTGATGGGTTTGTTTTGGGGTGCAGGGGTCGAGGTGAGAGTGATGGGTAAATAGTGTAATGGCGGGAAAAGGATTTGGGTACTATTCATTTGTTTTTTTTAACAGGAGTGAGGGGTAAAGGGACTAGTAGTGTAGAGGTAAAAAGGTTATAAGGGCTAATTTTGTTAGTCCTTAAGGACTAACTTTGTAAACGGTTATAGGGTGTTGGGCTAACGGTGGTTAAGTAGGTTTGGGCCTAGGTTAATAGTTTGGGCCAGGTTTTTATTAAAAAGGGGATTGGGCCTAGTTAATGGATTTAGGGCTTTTAGTTAAATAATAAGCATTCTTGGGCTGACCCGACCCATTAACTCGGGTACGGGTTGGCCAAATAAGATGCTTATGTCTTCGGCTTCGACTTTGACTTTTCACGCTCTTTCCATTCCCGTGCTCGGTTTTGTCGGTTTTGGCTTCGTTTTTGTCCTTTAGTGAATATCCGTTACCTGCATAGTGTACATTAAGCTAACAAACATATATTTGCAGTTTTAAGGGACCATTTTTGGTCATTTGGGGTCGTTTTATTAGATAAAAGGTATGTGTAATTAAGCACATACCAAAATCCCCCATACTAAACTATTGTCGTGTCCTCACGCAATGCCATAAGTAAACACTTTAGAAAACCAAGAATCTCAATCCCCCTCGACTAATTACCTCGAAAAGTAGCTAAGTGTTCATCAAGGGGAATTAAAGAATCATTAGCTTTGAAAAGCCCCGTTTTGACCATTTTTATAAATCTACACTAACTACTACACATATTTTTTTATATTTTTCCTTTTTCTTTTTCTAACTAGAATGTTTGGACTTTCGTTATTTTCATAACTTTAGGGTCATAGAACAAGAAGCACTTCAATCCTAAAATGCCCAAAAAGATAAATTCATCGTCCCCGATTTTTCACTTGTCCCAAACCAAGCTTAAAAACGAAATCACCGTTAAATATAAGTTAAGATGCTAACACTACTCATACTTGTAACTTGTGAAACTTTTCACTCCCGACAATTATTATATATTATGTGAATGTGCTTATTTCGAATTTCAACCATGGATCAACCTTTTTAAGAAAATTGCAATATTTCTATGCTTCACGTTCCACCCAAGAATTATGATTTTGAAGGCGAGATCATTCCATGTAGCGACTTTCTTCTCGGCACATCCCAGCCGAGACCAGCTTAGGTGACCAGGCTTTTGACACCCCAGAGAGAATAGTTCGGAAAAATTTTTTTCTCAAAACTACACCCTCCTTTTCCTTTCACGGACCTTCGGTTTCAAAAACTCTTAGGCTTCCCGTTAAATAAAACAATTTATTTAGAAAAACCACAACTTAAAACGAAATAGTCTTAGTTCAAAAGCATATTTAAATTTAAGAAAAAGATTTTCCCTATATTTATTAAATCACATATATTACACTTAACATAATTATACATCCTTTAAACGAAGGAAATCCTCGACCTTTTTGAAGGCTGCAACATCGGTTGTGAGCCGGCAAGATGCAACAAACTTTTATCAGTCTCGGATAATTACTATGTGCCTTATTTAGAAGACTGCAACATCGGTTGTGAGCCGGCAAGATGCAGTAAACTTTTATTAGCCCACAGTTTTTATTATTATTATTACCTCATTTTTCATTTTTCACACCATTTTTTTTACTTTATATTACCACGATATAGAGAAAATTTCTTTTTAGAAAATTTAAGTATAAATTTGAACTAAGACTAAATAAATTATTGTTATCGACCATACTTCAAAAATCGTTGATTTAAGTTTAATTTTCGAAAAGAGCACGTATTATTAGTCCGGTTAGAAGCTTATGGGAGAAAAAGCCACAAACTACACTTATGAGCTCTTAAGATTTCCAACTAATCCTTGCTTAGCATCTAACTCATAATTAACTCTATCATTTCTCGTTCTTCGCAAATTTAAAATCTTTAATAAAAAGATCCGCGAATGCTTAGTCAAGTTTATAACGGTTAAGGGACAAAGCTAAGAGCTCAACACGCTCGATCGAGTCAAAATTTATTCTTATTCTACCCAGCAGGAAAGTCAACATTGTGATAAAACACTTATTTTATTTTTGAAAATTTTAATTTTTTTCATTTTTTTGGTATTTTGGTGGTAAAAACGGGATTACGTGAAAACAACGACTGCAGGCACAATCAAATCGATAGATCCCCCCATACTAGAATTGAACATTGTCCTCAATGTTTTAAGAAGGGTCTCTATGTAAATCTAAAGCCGTTTATTAAGTATGCTTAAAGATAAACGTTAGTCGATAAGATTTAGGATATTGGATTCCCATAATCATGCTAAGGATTGAAGCTCGAGTGAACGAAGGACAAAACCACGAGCACGAGAGTCTTCAAAATCCGGGGCAATCCTGGACATACAACACAAACCACAAAACACGAGAAAGGAAGAGGCGAGCCTCCTCACAACACACTTATTCATTACTACAATTAGGATAAGCATGGGTTGCCACCCATGAAGCGCTTATTTTTGTTAACCGAGTCTTGAGCCTGACTCGATCCCCCATACTTGAGCTGGTCAAGGAGGATAGAAATGGAGAAATGGAACATCCAAGATAGGACTGTCCCCTCCATAAATCATCATCGGGCTTTCAGAAAAATCAAAAATGATCTGGAAAGCTTTAAAGCCCCGATGAGATAAGAGATGAGGAGATTTCTCCTCATTAGAAGCAAGAATTCCAGGATTGAAAACTTTGTCGTCATTTTCGGATGAAAATGGAAGCAAAGTGTCAAACATTGGAGAAAGGGTGGGAAGGGTGGGTAAAACATTAGGCACATGAACATAAAGTTCTCTTGTCGAATTATCAGAAATATCATCCACCACTTTTGTAAAAACTCCCGTATCGGGCTCAATATCAAAGTAAACATCATCATCATCCGGTGGTTTCTCAGGAGGACGAGGGGATGATGGAACATAATAACGATCAAAGTGAAATGACTCATTTTCAGGAAGTGAAAGGGGATCATTGCTAAGCAATTCTTCAAGAAAAAGAATATCCCCTTCCGAGTCATAGTCGTCATTCTCAATACCCGGTGGTATCGAGTCATCCGGAGCAAGAAAAATATCAATCTCCTCCATAAGAGAGTCACTACCCTCAACGGGGATAGGAGATGGAGAGAAAGATTCGATTACAGCATCAGAATTTTTAGAATTAAATTCTTCCGGAGGTCGAGGAGATGAATTATCATACAACAATTTCTCAACAAGATGAATGTCTTCCTCAGGATAAAAGTCAATATGAGCGAGTTTACCGGAGAACTCCTCGAGAAGAGAATCAAACTTAGGAGAAGAAATAATCAAAGTGTCTCGATTAAGCAAGGATTCTATAAGATCAGACTCTGCATTAAAGTGATGCGGATCTATCTTAGTAGAAATGATTTCTTCATCAGAAAGAGGGTTCGAAAAAATTTTGAAATTTTCTTTCGGAACGTCCTCATCAGAAAATGACTTGTCATCACTAGAGGAAAAATCGTTGTCAGCATCAAAGAGAGGATTAGAGAAAGTTGTAAAATTATCACAAACGGGCACATCACACTCACTTTCGATATCGGAAGAATCCTCGGACTCACTTGGGATTGGGACAAGGTTCTCAACACTAGACTTTATTAATTCGTCCGATTCCGTTTCTGGAATAGTGCTAAGATGCTCGTCCCCCATACTTAGAGAGTTATCGGGCTCCTCGGTTGGTAAGACGGGTGTGATTGCAATAGTATACTCCTCGTCATCATCATCATCATCGTCGTAGCAAAAAGAATTGAAATGTCGCGAAGGATAAGTACTAAGATTAGCCACCTGCTCTAGTTGCTGAAGCTTTTTCTTTTTATTAATTTCAATACTCATTCCATTGAAATTTTCCTTAAGCTCATTAATCTTAATCTCAATATCAATCTTCTCATTACGATAATCCTTAATATTAATTAAACTTTTCATTTCATCTAAATACTGCTGCTTCAGATCCTCCATATCTTGGATACTCATTTCTTGAGGAGGTTGATGAATGACAGGAAACTGCGAGGGTTGGAATTGGTTAAAACCGAAAAGAAATAGAATTATAACAAAGATTAGATTCGTAGAAATTTTGGTTCATCGGTTGACACAGAAAATTTTCATGAGGACCCCCACAGTTTTCACAACAAGGAAATTGTTGTGGAAAACTTGGTGAAGTTTGTGGAAAATTATCATCAAAGTTTTGATTGTAACACGGGTCCGAATCGTAGACAAACGAAACTTGAGGTTGACAATCGTAACCATAATGAGCATTGTTCCCACATGACTCACAAGTACACCGTTGACAAAATAAATCGTCAAACGGGTCTCCACACCCGTAACAGTAACGTTGGTCTATTTGTGGAGGCCTTTGTGAAAGATTTCACTGGAGTCCTGATTATAGACAAATGGTTCTTGAGGTGTATAACCAAAGTTAGGATTGTCATTGAATGACTCAGTAGAGTGAGTTTGGGGCTGTTGAAGTGAGTTGTAAAAATCTTTGAAATGAGTTGGGTTTGGATAATTATCGACTAATTTTCCATCTTCACCACAACATAAAGAACAAACTTTATCCATAAACTTTCTTCTACACCGATCACAAGTGCATTGTCGATAATGTAGACCACCAAACGGGCCTCCACACTTAAAACAACATCGTGGGGTGTATGACGACATAAGAATTAAACAAATTGAGATTAAGAAGAATATTTTTGAATTTTTTTATGTATTTTAAACAAGAAAAAATATTTTTGGGACCGATAAATCAAAGGTGCATGGTAGCTCTTTAGAAAACACACAAAGAAGCGGAGGAGCGGGTAAGCGCGAAGCATTTTAAAAACCTTCTCCTTTCGGTTCGAAGTTCGTAGGATCGACTCTCTTATACATCTCTTATAGTTTGTAATCTAAAGGTGAGCCGAATTCACAAGTGACACAACGGTTGATTTTGTTGTTTTCAATTTTTTTGGATTTTTTGATTTTTTGATAATAGAAGAAAATATTCACAATGAAAGCGATAAATTCACGAGGAAGGGTCTTCAAACACTAATCTTCAAACGTAAACTTGATAATCGCACACACCTCCCCGGCAGCGGCGCCAAAAATTGATCTCTTATACTTAACTATACTTATATATAACTTCATATACATATATATATATAATTAAAATCAAAATATCAAAATAATGAGAGTGTAAGTATTCTGTAAGGTTTTTAAAAAATTACTTTTGTCTAAAGTAAAATCCAAAAACTTTCCCGAGTCGTTTCCCGACGAGGCGTGAATTGAGAATCGAGTTTAAGTTCGTGATCGCGTGTTTGAATAATCAAATTTTGATTTGGATTCTAATTCTACAAATAACATGCAAGAACAAATAAAAGCAAGCTAAAAACGAAAGCAATTAAAGTTAAAACACGAAAAACGATAACGGGATCAAAACCCGAGCTTTAAAAACCTAAATCTCTAAATTTTAACCCTACAAATGCAAATTTAATTTTTAAATGTCCTAAATGATAAAAGAAAATTTAAAAAAAAAGAATTATATTTTTTGGACTTTTATATTTTTTATTATGAATTAAAAACTGATTTAATCTAAAAAATTAATTAAAAATACTAAACTAATTTTCAAAATTCTGAAAAAATTACAGAAATTACTTTAAGCTATTTGGAATTTAAGAAAAATAAAAGCTGGAAAATTGGCTGAACGAATAAGCTGGTAAAAAGCTAAAAAGCATTAATAAGCAAAACTGGCAAAGAAGGGTTATATATTAAATATTACAAACTATAAATGAAAAAGACCCAAGGGCGAGTGGTAGTGAGTGTGTGTGCTAAGGTGTTGGTGATGTGAAGGGGAGGTCACAGGTTCGACCCCTGTGACCTCTCTTTTTTATAAAACATTTTTTGTTTTCTTTTTGAAAAAGCTATAAAACAAGTAAAAATAAGCAACTTTTATAAAAACAACTTTTTGACAATCTTATTAATAAGCCAGAAATCAGCTGAAGAAAAAGGGACATAATTGCTAAAACTACACTTAATGAAATTTAAGCTAACTGGTTGAACCTTTTAAGACAAAATAAGCAACACGTAAGTCTAATAAGCTAAACTAACCTATTCTAGACTTAATAAGCAACTTAGAATAGACCATAAGCATTTTGAAATAACACAAAAGCAGAATAGAATAAAAGAAGCAAATAAGCTAATTGGCTACAACAGCTAACAAAACAGACTTAAGGGGCATATTTAAGCTAACTTTTAAGCTAGAATACTAAAAAGCTAAACTTTAAAACCTAAAAACAGATTAACTTAATACTACAAGCTATAAGAAAAAGCAAAAATTAAGCATTTTGAAAAACTAATAAGCTAGAAAAAGGCTTTTGAAAAGGTCAGTATATACTGATTAAAATCAGTATGTACTGACTTTTTATTTGGAAAATTGCTACTTTTAGCCTACATTTTTAGCTAGAAAAACCTAATATGAAAACTCAAAAAGTTAAAACAGATGAAGATTAATGTCTAGACAGCTTATACCATTAAAATCAGATCCTAATTCAAATTTAAACTACTCTAAATTTGCTCTTGAAATCAGGACTTTTAACACTTTTAAAATAAACTACTTAGACAGATTTTAGGCTAAAAACTCAAAAGACAATTGCATACCTTATTTAACTCTAATCTACTGCATTTTGAATCTTAACAAGCATAAAAACTACACCTAAAGACCACTAATCAAAACTCTAATCTAACAAGCTGAATTTTGAAACTAGAAAACCATAGATTCACACTATGTGTACAATGAACCTTAAACTTGACCTTTAAACTTAAAGGACTTATGAAAACTTACTTAAAGACTGAATTAAAGCTTGTCAAAAGTGACTAAAAGGCCAATGTCTAACCAACAGTACTAAGACATGGTTAGTACTGCTAGTGCCAAACACCCCCTTAAATTCTAAAATCTCATTTTTAAGCTTATGAAAAGTGATTTAAGCTAAGATTTAACAAGACCAGATATAAACTAAGAAAAATAAGCAAAAACAAGCAATTTTCAATCATCAATAAGCACTAGAAATAAACAAACAAGAACAAGCACTTTAAAAGCTAAAAATCACATATTACATGAAAAGCTTAATCAAATGAGTTCAAAACTAAAAATAAAGCATCATAAGCATTATAAAGACTGAATAAGCAAATACAAGGCATAATAAGCACATAAGAAGCAGTAAATAAGCAAGATAAGTAGTTTGAAAACTTGTAAAAGGAAAATGGTATAACCTGCATTCAATAGCTTATAATGAAGAACCTAAAGCTCTAGGGATTCATCTTGTTGTCAATAAGCTGAATCCAAACCCATAAGCTCATCCATTGCTAGCTTATCATCCAAAAGCTATAATTTTTTTGTGTGTAAAAGAGCTTTAAAACAGGAAATAAAGTTTAAGCTTCTGAGAAAGCTTAAGAAGGTTTTGCAGGTGTAAAATAAACTTATGGAAAGCTTATAAAGTGACTTCTAAAGTAAATAAGCTAAATGTGCATTTAGAACTTAAAAGACATATTTTCATAGCAACTTAAATTTCATTAAAACATAAAAAGTTTACAAGACTTTAAAAGTAAATTACAAAAATAAGATGGAAATTAAGATATTATACTCCTAAACTAATTTACACTAGATGCCTTTTACAAATGGAATCCTAAACTATTTATAGAATAACTAAACTGCAGGGGTCTTGAACTTGTGTTTGTTGTGTGAGAGGAAAGGAAAACTCTTCATCTTGGCCATCCATCTTTCTTGTTCACCAAGCCCTTGCATTACATCCATTGATTCCTTGTCCTTGTTCATTAACGAATGAGAAACCATAGGATTGCCAAGGTGGAATTGGCACCTTGTGGAGTAGGGTTGCTTTGTGAAAGTGATG
Source organism: Tanacetum coccineum (assembly GCA_026074375.1). NCBI lineage: Eukaryota > Viridiplantae > Streptophyta > Magnoliopsida > Asterales > Asteraceae > Tanacetum > Tanacetum coccineum. The sequence goes on from BQNB010002141.1 coordinate 78,051, forward strand.
GGTTTGTTTTGGGGTGCAGGGGTTGAGGTGAGAGTGATGGGTGAATAGTGTGATGGCGGGAAAAGGATTTGGTATTGTTCGTTTATTTTTTTAATGAGAGTGGGTGGTAAAGGGACTAGTGGTGTAGAGGTAAAAAGGTTATATGGGGCTAATTTTGTTAGTCCTTAAGGACTAACAATGTTAGTCCTTAAGGACTAAATGTGTAAACGGTTATAGGGTGTTGGGCTAACGGTGGTTAAGTGGGTTTGGGCCTAGGTTAATAGTTTGGGCCAGGTTTTTATTAAAAAGGGGATTGGGCCTAGTTAATGTATTTAGGGCTTTTAATTAAATAATAAGCATTCTTGGGCTGACTCGGCCCATTAACTTGGGTACGGGTTGGCCAAATAAAATGCTTATGTCTTCGGCTTCGACTTTGACTTGTTGACTTTGACTTTTCAAGCTCTTTCCATTCCCGTGCTTAGTTTTATCAGTTTTGGCTTCGTTTTTGTCCTTTAGTGAATATTCGTTACCTACACAGTATACAAAGCAAAACAAACATATATTTGGCATTTTAAGTCTGTTTTGGTCATTTGGGGTCGTTTTATTAGATAAAAGGTATGTGTAACTTAGCACATACCAGGGTGTTTAAGGATAAACATTATCGTAAGACTTTAGGTCAAACTAAATGTTGATGATAAGGATGATTTGAGTAGGAAGCATACACGAAGAAGGATGAGCGTGAATAGAAAGGGAAAGTGTTGACTATAGGTTTGTTGGGTATTTTGTTAGTTGTTAATGTTGACGAACAAAGGTGAAAATGTGAAAATGGTGGAAGAAAAATGAAAGACTCGACATTGTGATGACTCAACAACACTTGAAGATTGAATATCTTCTTTATGTTCTTCACTTGCAAGAAAGTGGAAATGATTGGATAATTAGAGAACGGGTGTAGGATGTTCTTGAGGATGCGACACATTTCATTACGAAATTCACTTGAATTTTGACAACATAGGCACACATGCTTATTAATGTCGGGATATGAGGATGAGACGCATTTCATTACGAAATTCACTTGTGGGTAATGGTTACATGGTGAATCTTCTTGTGAAGATGACTAGGTGAATGACTCGAGATTGGGAGTGGTAAGGATGACTCGGATTTTCATTGTTGGTTTCTAGTGAATAAGAATCACATATGTGAGTTCTTGAGAGTATTTGGTTAAAGGATATAAGTGAACAGGTGTGTTTTCCCTTCCCTTTTAATTCGTGCTCATCCGGACATAAATTGTTGAATAAAAAGAATAAATGAAGAAAAATAAAGACGAAAGCGATGAGCTTGACAATGTCATGATGGATGACGGTTAGCATACGATGAACTTTATCCACGAAGTTATGTAACTCTTCTCGAGTATTGCGAATGTTCATAGAACAATCACATGACGAGGTACGAGGTTGTCTTAAAGGTGGTAGCAGAAATGTGGACCGAAGATATTAACCATCTATATAATAATATAGGCATGATTAAGGTTTTTGTGAAACGAATTAGACATGAACAATGAGTGACATTTTAATTTGCATTTCGCGAATTAAAAATGCTTAAACATTTCGGATGAAATGATTAAGTTGTCGAGATTTATCGGAATGTATTTAATAGTAACAAAACTATTAAAATGACACGTTTATGAGATTTGTTCCATCATTCCTAGACCTAGACTTAAATAATTAAACGGATCACGTTTGAGTGGTTTGGTGAGGATGCCAGTGATGTTGTCTTCCAATGAAACTTTTTCGATGAAGATATTTCCTTTTGGACATTGTCGCGAAGGAATGACGACGAATTTTGATGAGTTTTCTATCCTAAGATCGATGGATAATGTTCGATCCTCATTGTGTATGAGGTGAGCATGACGATAAAACATCGTGACATTTCTATAGGGATGGAAAAGACTAACGAAAGTGAAAGTACTTAGTCTTAAGGTGTGTATATTAAAGAGGCTACAAATCACTTATGTAGAAACTCGTAAGACCTTTGTCACACGAAGGTTGATGTAAGCTTTTAGCTTTAGGAAGAGCGTTTTAACATATGTTGTTAAAAGGCTTGAATATTAATTTTTGGATATGACCTTTAACGTTTGTGATCGCAAGTTAAAATTACTTAAATATTTCGGACGAAATATTTAAGTTGTCAAACCTACTTGGAGGAGTGTTAGGTATGTATCTAGCTTTTCCTTGACGAAAGAGTGGATTATTTGGAAGAAGGCGAGATGATGATTAAGAGAATGTGTGAGTGAAGACTCTAGGGAATATGAGACGATTTTACGACTCTTTTGACTTTTAGATTTTTGACACGGACATGAAGAAAGGTATTCTAGTTTGAGAAATAAATATACCTAGATGCATAAGACATATAGATATAAGCATGCAAGTTTATCTAAGCATGAATCAACACGATAATCAATTAGATTAATGTGTAAGACTATATGACACTTAAAACATTAATTGTCATACATTAAACTAACATAGTGTAGATGCACAATTAACACGTAAGTCATGTTGTTGGGAATTCACTTTTACGTGACGACATTACAGAATTACCATAGTTTATCATAGTCACATACGCGAGGACTAGAATAGGCAACTATGTATAGTTTAGAGGCGTATGGGCTATATATACCCCTCTATGGCTTCCATAGAGGGGTTGAGTCATTTGGCATTGTTGAGTCATTTGTATCCTTTATCCATTTTCCATCAAATCACAAGTCCATCTTCCATCTCACTACTTTCTCTCACTAAAATGGCTATCATGTGGTTTGACTCACTAAGACCACCGGATCATAGTTTTCGTGAATCTTTCACATGTAAAATGACGCTTACAAACATGAAAATTTTATATTTAATTGACATGTAAAACATGTTAGCATTTAGCATTTAGAAGCATGTGTCATTTAGATAAACTAAGAGATATTTTATCTAAATTGCTACAAAAAGGCAAACGCTTTTATAACAGACATGCATTCAATAGCTAAGCAAGTAAACGTTGAGCATTAAGATAAACATAAAAGCATATAATTGCATTACATGAAAGCATGATATCATCTTGAAACTTCAAAGCACATATGTGAGATGCAAGTAGTCTAGATTAACTAAGGAGAAACCTAATTTCTACTTTTTAGTGTGCACTCCTAATGAGATACAAAGTTGATCAATGTAGACTATCATTAGGCATATTTAGGAAGAGCCATTTAATCAGATTAGAGAATAAATATGAGATAAACACTAGTGGTGCTCAATTCAGGCTAAACACTACCATTTTTACGGGTTATACCACGAACCCAACTTTACTCTTGGAAGCAATTCAACCGTTAGGTCAAATTGAATTTCTAGTGCAATAGATTCTCCAGTAGTCATTCTCATGTTAGACAAAATAGAATTTCTATATTTGCTTAATGAAGTGTAGCAAAGATAAAATTTGTATTGTCTTTTCATACGGGACCTAACATGACTTAACTAACATGCTCTAATTCTGGTTCGCATAATCCTAATCAAGATGTGTAGAATTCTAGGGGTGAATGAGAAAGAAAGCAAGTTGTTATAATTTAAAAAAGAATGAATCATATAGAACCTAGGAGTATGCTTAAAGGTGACAAAGTATAATACTCTATAATGAGAGTGTTCAAAGAATGCACCTTTGCATGTCTTTTATGAAAGAAATCCAATTAAGGTTATTTACCTTAATAAATCTTGTGTTTGTTTCTTTGTAGAAAATCAAGGGGTTTACACTGAAGTTAACTAACCAGTAAAGTTAGTTATTTTTATGACATGTAGGCTATTTGGTTTAATCATAGAAATTTATCAGTTGAACATGTTCTTCCATCTAAATCCATAGTACTAATCATGGTGGGTTCCAGTGATATACCAGGCCAGTTATCAAAGTCTTCATACATCACCGGCACTCTCATTAATTTGTGGAAATTTAGTAGACAGTTGGAAACAGAATAGGCTTAATTCTCACAATATGTATCAAGGATTATAGTGCGCTAGGTAATGTAACTAGTGATTTTTACAAAAGTAATGCTGAATTTTTTTTTAAATTTTGACCATTTTTAAGCACTTGGAATGTTATTTTGTAAAAAAGAAGACAAGTACGTTCTAATTCTCCATTCCCCCTACTTAAATTATACAACGTCCTCGTTGTATGATTAAATCAATTAAATAATAAGGGAAAATAGAATTAGAACGGAAAACTCCCTGATGTTTTGCTCGTGATAATTCTCCATGATGAGTTTTTGAGCAAAAAGTGTGTTGACTAGGGCTTCAGAATGTCCAGATGAGTCCAACACAAGTCTTTTTCAGCATATACCATATCATATTTTCAGCAAGGTCCTGTAAAGGTTAAAGACAGCGAAAATTCTATCCTCCGCTACATGGTACAAGTAAACAATTAAATCACACCAACTGTACAGGGGTCAATTACGTCGTATCCCAAACCTAGGATACGCCATATTGTTTCCTGTAGAAACAATTAAATTTTTTTTATATGGAATAAATAATTAAGTTTAATAACTGATAGAGTCCTGGACTTACATACGCCGTATACCAGAGGGGTTCGCTACGCCGTATGTAATGTCTGGGAGACCCAACTCATGCAAAATAATTATGATTCAACAATTAAATGCGACAAACACTTAAATATGACCGGGTTGTCTCCCGGAAAGCACTTTTGTTTCAGCTGGTCTTTATGTTTGACCTTTTCCTTAACTTTCTTTTCCTTTTATTACAATCCTTTATTATTCGACTTGCAATTATTCCCGTGAGAGAAATCTCTTCAATAATTCCTTTGGAATGATGCGTTCTTCTTGAAAAATTTATGCCGAGGACAAAGTCTTCTTCTAATATCATCATCACAATGATGGTAAAAACACTGAAATAATAGAAAAACTCAACAAAAAACATAGTATATGATCAAAGTCCCGCATGACTTTCCCTCATTCTTGTACCTATAATAGGAATAGTAAAAACTTTTAGTCATTTGGTTATATGTGGCAAGGAAGGGAGGAGGTCGTTATAACATACTTCATACCCGATTAACACAAGAAACATTTATCTATAAGAGCGGTTTTAACAAAAAATTGGTACAAAATCATCTAGGATCCGTTTTAGTTTCCAAAGGTGTAATACAAATCATTTAGTTCTTATGTAGCAAACTTAAATTGGGTCAATGATGCTTCCCCTCTCCGATAAAGTTTTTTTTCGAATCAAGACTTTTTATTACAAAGACCCTTTTGATTATGCTAGTGGTGGGCTTAACACTTTTAAAAACAAGTTTTTCTTCCCCGACCCTTAAAGTAATCTTCTGATGTAGTGTGTTAAACAGGATAACTAATTGGATCTGTTGATTCTACGAATACCCAGAAACAATTCTTCTAATTATCGTTGATTGAGTGGGAATACCGATAAGATAGGCATATTCTTGACAAAAATGCCAAATTGGAACTTTTCATTATTTTGGGAACTGATATGCCAGATGCTTAGTCACTTGGTTACAATAGAAGAATGAAACTTAAAGGGGCCCTAAATGGTATAAACGGGCCGAAAGTAATGCACAAAAAAACAAAAGTTCCAAATTCTAAAAAAAACACAAAAATGTAAATAACTCCTAAAATATGATGATTCAAGGCTCGAAACTCCCGTAACCCAACTATGTTTGGTTACCACGGCGATCTCCTCGATCCAAGCTTCGAAACGGCTGGTCTTGGGCCTGAAACGGATCATCTGAGCCCAAGTTATGACCTTTTAAAAAAAAGGCATTTCTTCACACGATCTTGGGCTTCCAGAAATAAAATAGCCCGTTCTTCAATACTTGGGCTGCTCATCTTCCTTTGAATTACTTCGATCTGGAATGGGCAGTGACAAGGAATGGACGTACGTGGATTTAAAGGGACATCATTATCCTCGGGTATGTCCAAGATGATAAAGTTTATAGGAAAAATAAATTTTCCTATCCTTACTAGCACATTTTTGGCAATACCCCTTGGTTGTTTAATGGTTCGGTCAGTCAGTTTGATGGTCAACCTAGTGTGAGATAAAATTCCTAGACCAAGGTTGGTGTAGGTAGAGAATGGCATAATGCTCACACTTGCTCCAAGGTCAACAAGAGCTTTATCAAAACAGATATTATAAATAAAACAAGGTAAAGTAAAGCTCCCTGGGTCTTTTTCTTTTGAGGCAATGAGTGATCATAAATATCTAGAATCTTCACATCTTGTGCCTCTCTCCAATCATCACAGCCGAAGTTTTGTAGTCATCTTGGAAAAGGGACTACTTCAAAAAATAGGCTTATGTGCTGTGTGCCCGATATGGCGTATGGCTCATGCCTAATACGGCGTATCTCAGAGAAATCAGCTTTAGCAGTTGAGATCGATTTAACTTGGTCTCGAGGGTTTGTCTCTGTAGAGCTGGGCAGGCTTCCAAACCCTCTCTCTTGCAAGACTTTGCTCATCTGTCTGATTTGTATTTCCAAGGTCTTAATCGAAGCTCCTTGGTTTCTTATGGCTGCATCGGTAGAAGCTCGGATCTCCTTGATTATGTTCGAGTTTTCTTCATTCCTTTTAACTAATTCTGCTATGAATTTGGTTAGTAGTTCTTCCAGGCTTGGTCTCCGATCAGGATACAAAGAATTTCCGTTATTTCGTTGGTAGAATCCTGGCCCTGCTGCTCTATACTGTCCTCAAGGTTGATAGGGTGCACCAAACTGTGTATAGTAGGCTTCTTCCAAAATTTTCCCTTCTTCCTTTTGTGGACAATCTTTTGTATAGTGTGGTCCCTTGCATAGTTCGCATCCGACCTGAGTAGCGTACACTTTCTCATTTACTTTCTTTATTTCTCGTCCGAGATTGTTGAGTTGGGCTTGGATAGCAACAAGCCTATCAGAAGTTTCAGTATTTCTGGTCTTAGAAGATGTTCCATTGTGCCATTTCTGAGAGTATTCAGTCATCTCCGGAATGGCTATTTGGTATGTGCTTAATTACACATACCGTTTTCCATTAAAACCAGACTTAAACGACCAAAAACGTACCAAAAATACATTGTATTTGTATGTTTTCATTTATATTGTGCAGGAAACGGATATCCGACAAAAGGACAAAAACGAAGCCAAAAACGACAAAACCGAGCACGGAACGGAAAGAGCGTGAAGAGAAGTCAAAATCAAAGCCAAAAGACAAAAAGTCAAAGTCAAAAGTAAACCCGACAAAGTCAAAGTCAAACCCCTGTAAGTGCATTCAGGAAAGTAGCATCAATTTCCAACCAGTAAACTATGTTGTCAAAAGTGGGCCCACCTATACCCACCTAGTGGGCCCGAGTCAGTCCACTACTATTATAAACCTTTAACCTATTTTATTTAAACCACTTAACCCATTTCTTAACCCATTTCCATAAATTAGCCCAAAATCGTTTTATATATAAAAGAAACCACACTCGGGCATAAGGCCCAAACTTCAACCCACATCAATTAAACTATGTTATCACTTTACATCCCTTACGCAGTTAATCCTGTTTTGCAGGGGATCTATTGGTGCAAACATTTCAAGATACAGGGACCAAACTTGCCACCCACAAGGACTGTTGTTGTAATTAAACACAACACTTTGAGGGACCTTTTGTGCAAATTCCACAAACTTATGCCCTGTTTTCAAGTTACTGTATATCTTCCCCAGTTTTCCCGCCAAGCACAAAAAACAACATCCCTGTCACTATCTCACTGCACACCACAACAAAACCATCTCCATTCCATCCCAACCCCACTTCACATGTGCAATTGCCACTTTGGCAATCCCAAACCACCTCATTGGGCAAAATGAATCAAGGGTTTTGATGATATACCTTGGGCACAAAGCAAAAAAAAGATGGCTAAGATTGAGCTTATGACCTCTCTCACACAGAAAGCACAACAAGCACAAGAATACCATAAGGCATGGAAGACTTCTTATAAATAGGACTAGAATTGGTTAGTTAGTCTGGGTCGAATTTTTGTGTTTAAGTCAAAAAAGTGTAACCAAGATTTGTACCATTTTATTACTGTCATTTTAATAAATTGCAATTTAAATTTCTATCTTTTAAATACTTGTTCTTTAATTTTATGCAATTTACGGTTTTCTTTAAATTATAGTCATTTAAATATCTTGTCTTTAAATACTGTTCATTAAGCCCTTTTATAAGTTTTTTAAGTCATTAAAAACTTGTATAAAGCTTTTTCATTTCCTGTCAAAAATCAAAAAAAAATATCAAGAATCTGTCAAGAAGCAAGGATCAAGGTACATAAGGGATGGCCTTGGTTTAGAGCTTATGGTAAGCACATAGGTTTGATTTATAAGCTGTTGAGAGCTTATTTCCTTGCCAAAAAGCTAAGGACCCTTTGTAACTTTCCTTTTTACATTTCTGTTTATCTATTGTAGCATAGCTTATTTTGTGCTTATTTATGCTTTTTTATGCTTATTTATGTCATTTATGTTCATTTATGCTTGTTTAATGCTTTGAGGTCTTTTGTTTAAGTTTTTATGCAAAACTGTCATTATATGCTCTTAACTGCTTATTCTTATTTTGCTTATTTAGGTGCTTATTTTTGTTTGGACTTTGCTTATTCATGCTTAACATTGTTTGTTGATATTCTGTTTTTCAAAAACTTAAGCTTAAAACCTTCAAAATCAGCTTTAAAATTCAGTTTTAAAAGTTAAGGGGGTGTTTGGGAGAAGGGGTCAAAAAGGGTCAAAAGGAGTTAAAAACCATTTGGGTCTTTTAGCCAACTTATACCAGCTCTTTTAAGTTATTTTCAAACTGTTCATTTTAGTTTTGAAGTCAAAAAGTTGTTTTTAAGGTTTTCTAAAAAGCCCCTTTGAATCTGTGTGGCAAAATCTGTCCACAAGAGCTTATTTGATTGAGAATTGAAAACAGTCTTTTGTGTGTCATTTTTGTGTCCTTTAAAGAGTCATAATGCATTAGTGTAGAAGTCTTTGAGTCTCCTTGTGTTTTGCAAATTCTGCCAAAGTTTTTTTTGTAAGTATTTTTCATAGTCAAAACTGTCCATTTTTTATTTCCTTTTATCAGATCTTTAAAAATATTTTTAGCTTTTTAATTTTTGAGTATAAGCTCATTAGGAGCTTCTCTCCATCTGTTTTAACTTTATTTTCTTTTTGAAGCTTATTTTATGACTTATTTATAAGCTTGCTTATGCCCCCTTGGTCTTTTCAAAATACTTGCCCTAGTGCACACAGCCATTTTTATTGGCCATTTTAGCTGCTTGTTTGATTTCCAAAGTGTTATCTTTTAGCTGTTTTATATAGTCCCTAAGCTACCCTTTAAGCCCTAGTAAGCTGTTAAGCTAAAGGACCACTCTAAGGGGCTTATTTTTAAGCAAAAAAATGCCCTTAAGGCTGTTGTGTATGCAGTTAGTGTTCTCTTCTTAATTGCTTATTCTGGCTTTTCTGTCTGTTCTTTTGTGCCAATCTGTCTATTTTACTTGGCTTTTTCTTTTTTGTAGTAGCTTAATAGGTGTAGAGTAATATTTGTTTTAGCTTGTCTTTTGATTTCATTAGCTTATTTGCCTAAAAATAGCCCATCAGTTTAGAATATAGGACTTAGCTTAAAATAGTTAAACTGTCATTTTCTATAGCTTACTTTCTCAGCTTTTTTTCAAGTTTCACAAAAAGTCATATGTTTTAAAGTAGCTTATTTTTGCATTTTATATAAGTCTTAAAAAAAAAAAAAATATATTTTTCATAAACGAAGCCACAAGGATTCAACCCTGTAACCTCCTTTATAACACACACACGTCCCACACATCCCACACACTAACCAACGGCCCAGACCAGGGCTATCTGCCTATTCTTGCAACCATTTTTCTTTTAACCTTTATTTGGCCCATTGTGAGTCCCTAATGAATAGATCTCTGCAGCCTATTAAGGATGATAGCCAAAATGTATAAATACAATTGGAATTTACAGATAACACTGTTTATGAATATTTATGTTGATGCGGATTTCTCAACAGCATAGTACTAAGAAAAACAATGTAGAACTAAATAATAATTTCTATTAATCTGCTTTGAATGATTACAGATTACTAACTATTTAGATATGATTTTGCTGTGAGATATCTTGAGGTCATATGTCTAACTATGCCAATAGGAATCCTTTTATAGACCAAGGATAAACCCTAACAGGCTTACAAATCGATACATTTCCTTTTCCTAATATTTTCTCACACATATCTCATAAACGGTAATAACTATTTTTACTATCGGTTACTATCCTAATTTTTAATCAGTACTTACATTTTGTTACTGTCAGGTACTAAACTAAACTATCCAATACTAATATTGTTACTGTCTGTATCAAGTGTAGGAATAAACATAAATCATATCATTCATCCCTTAAACATGGAATGTTGAATCTCTTTTACTTCTTGTTTCTTCTATTTCTGTAAACGGCACAGAGGATGTAGCCAAACACTCTAACATGTTCTTGATCTTTAAACTCTTTCCTTCTTTAGCAGCAACTCTGTCTTTTCATCAAACACACAACATTTTTCTAGCAACTATCCAATTAGTTGGCTTTGTTGTTTTGGCAAAACTCCCAGCCATTAACGGATTTGATGTTCCTTTACAAGTAGCTGTTTGTCTTCTGCGATTGTTATCTCTTATTTTAAAAAACATGGTGAGTTAATTACCATACAGTTTTTGGTAAACTGTCAACTTCAACGATTGATTTTACTATTACAAATAACGTTTGTTTTGGCTAGCAAATGCTTCATTGCCATAAAATGGTGCATTGTTAAACCATATAGTTTTTCAGCATACTAACAGCTATCAACAAATTTGATTAGTCTTTACATGAAATCTGTTTGATCATGGGACTATCCAGATCTTAACCTAAAAGCAAGGTAAGTTAAGTACCCTACATTTTTTTGTAAATTGTCAACAATAACGAATTTAAGAAGTCTTTACCACAAGCCTTTGCTTATGGGACTAGAGTTCTTTTGCCTGTTAAGCATGGTGAACTGATGTCCATTTTTGTGTGGTGGGTTAGCCAATCACTCAAACCCCTTCTCGAAAAAATTTTTTTTTTTTTTTCCCATCAACTTTATCCTTCGGGTTCTAACTCTGCAAGTATCTTCTTAATAAACCTGATCAACTCTAATGCCATAGTACTGTCTTCTTCAGACTCTAACTTTAACTTCAGCATTTGCATCAGTACTTTCTTTCTCAAAGGATACTTCTTTTTCTACAGCAGTTGAAAGGACTATCCTGTCAAGTCACTAAGGTATGTACCCCTGAAGAACCATGTAGCTTCCAACTCACAATATTCCAATCCTGCTGTGAATTCCAAAACTCATTCTCATCATCTGGGTTGAACATAACCATCAGATCTCCCCAAAGTACTCTGTCAAAACCTTCAGGTATCTCATCTTGAAATCTGTCCATTACCAGTTGAACAATGTATTTTTGGTACGTTTTTAGTCATTTAGGTTCGCTTAATATGGAAAATGGTATGTGTAATTAAACACATATCACTCCTAATCACCACATTTTGATTAATCTCCTCTAAGTTTTCACCTTTATCAACCTGTGGCTTTGTTCCAAGACACTCTGTTTTCCATTCTTTGATAGGATACTTCCTGTTAAGTATTTCATAATCTACTTCCTTTTCCTCATCTGGAGCTATAGTTAAGTGTAATCTCAGCTCATCATTCTCTTTCTCACTATCATCTTCAGAAGTGTTTTGAATGTATCTTCTTTTCCTTGACTTCATCTTTTTCCTAGTACCAAGTTTTCTCTTTCTGGTACTTTCTTCTCTTTTATTATCCCCCTTGGCTTCTTCTTTATTTTCCTCCTTGATCACTTCTTTACTCTCCTCCTTGACCATTTGATCCTTAGAGGAATCAATTCCTTTTTCATTCATCCTTTTGATCAGTCTTTCATCTTCAGCAGACCCAATAGAAATAAAATCTTCATCTGACCTCTTAATCTTCTCATACAGAGCTTGTACTTCTTCAAACTTCTTGATTTTCAATTCAGCATGCTTGAAGTTTCCTACATGCTTCAAGTAGGTCATCATTTGATTTCTCAGTTGATTCTTGGTTGGTGGTATGTTCCTGATGGCCTCTGATCTCTGTTGAGCAAGGAATTTTCTTTGAGCAGCAATTGTGTCATGAAGGAACTTTGCTCTTTCTTCTATTGTAAATTGCTCTCTTTCTTGTTCTTGAAGCTTCTCAGCAAGAAGTCTATCTGCCTCAATTCTTGCCTTTATATCATCAAAATTTCTTATGAGAGCTTCATTGGTAGCTTTTTCTTCAGCTATTCTGTTTCTTTCTTCTTCACCTTCCCACTCTTCTTGTATTTTCCTAGCCATCTCTTCATCACTTTCAAGCTGTTTAAACTTCTTCTCAGCTTCAGGAATACCATCAGATTCACTTTCAGATTCATCCTCCTCTTCAATTTTCTTCTTTCCTTTGTCTTTTGGATCAATTTTTGGAAGAGGCTTTAATGTCAGAAGTGATCTTGTAGAGGTAGGTCTAGGTCTGTCAGTTTCTTCAATATCCTTCAACTCTACACCTTTCTCCTTTTCTCTAGAAACTGCTTTGGCTTGACTCATGTTGAGAAGAACCTTAGCTATTGTTTCATCATCTCCAAATATTGTAGAAGTAGGTGTTTGAGTGGCTTGAGTAGCACTTCCTTCTTCAGTATGATCTTCATCATCAGAATCTTTCCTTTGCTCATCAGTACCTTCAATTTGTTCATTAGTACCTTCAATTTGCCTATCGGTACCTTTAATTTGCCTGACAGTACTAACTTTGGATTCGTCAATACTAACTATTGGTCTGTCAGTACCAACTTTCTCCTTGTCAGTACTAAGTTTCTCCTTGTTAGTACTAAGTACATCTTCAGTATCAAGTACATCTTTATCCTTCTCCTTCTCTTCACCCACTATATCACTTGTCTCCCACATCTTGAGCATTCTCAGTTTCCATATTATCAAGTGTTTCTTCAGGAATCTCATCAAATAGAGTATCTTTATGGACTGAAGGTTCACCTTTAGCAAACTTCCTCCCCTATTTAGATACAGGCTCTTTGTGCACCCATTGTTTCTTTGAGGATATCTTTCTTACCAATCTTTGCTTTAAGGATACACTTTGCATCCATGCTCTGTGGTGTTTGATTACAGGTTTAGCTTGCTTCATGAGCTTTTTGATCTGAGCCTTCAAGTGTTGTATTTCTTGGCTGATATGAAACTGTGCACATAGAGAGACAATGATCATAGACACTTTGGGAGTGTCATTTCACCCTCATTACCTGTGAAAGGGATTTATCACTGGATGGAATGACCCTCCAAGATTCACCAGAAGTTGCTGGTAATAGAATCGGCATGATGTAGACAAGGTGAGGGTCTAGGGGATGGGTCAGTCTGTGGCTCAATAGGTACTTCACTAGGGTGAGTAGGAGATGAGTCAGTCTGTGGCACAACATGTTACTTACACTAGGTGGTAATGAGAGGGTGTAGGTTGTGCTTCAGATGGTCTTTCTGAAGGGACACCCTCATCCTGAGTTGGTTGTACCAACATAGAAGCAAATAAAGGGGTGACTTTTCTTAAGAAATGTTTGCCTTTTTTAACCATGAAAGAAAAGACTTTACTTGTTAGAGCATTTACAGGAAAATGATATAAAGGTACAGGTACATTAGTGTTGTTTATCTAAAAAGATGGAAAATAAAATGTGGGGTACATAAATATACTTCTTCTTTGCATCTAAATGTCTAAGGCATACCATCAAAAATTAATTTAGAAAAAATTTTATTCTGATTAAGATGTTAAACAAATGACAGCAATGGCAATAATTAGTAGAATTTGATCCTAATGAGTTGCTTCTTTGAATAATACATGATTCATTGTATTGAAAGAAAAACCTTCCATTGGGGTAAAAACAAGTTTTGTTAATGTTAAACATGTTAATCCCCCTCATACCTATAAGTTGGATAGCATCAAAGTAAGTCTGTTAGGTAAAGAGTCTATCCCTATTAGCATCATCAAAAAGTAGATCACTTCTTATTGATGCGTCAGGAGGATAGACACAGCTTGCCAGCTACTTTGGCAATAATGTGCCCCTACATTGTTTGATTATTTTGGGACTTAGCAGATGTCCAAATCTGTTCAACAAATATAGTTTAGAATAACAAATGGATTACGATGAGAGCTGATGATAGAATGCACGTAAGAAAATTCAATGATCTCGTGAAACTCTTGCATTCCCTTAGATTCTTCTAGATCGTGTCCATATTGTGTTAGGGACATAAATCAGGAACAACATTGTGTAGTCGAAGATGATCATCGTTAAGGAGATATTGGGCTGTATATATGAAGTATTTGAGAGAGATTGCGTAAGGAACTGTGCATTTGAGAGGGGTTTATATAGGTCTAGGAGTACCTTAATTTAAGGAAAGATTTTTTGTTTTTTTCAATTTACACTTTGTACCCTTGCGGTATTTTTCTTCTACGTCTCTATAGCTGTACAAACTTTTGCACAGCATGGGTACTAACTTTGCCACTGTCGGTCTAACTGTGTTCAACCAAAGATATGAACAATGTAGGTATCAGGGAAGTGATTCAGTACCACTAATACCTCTGCTCAATGACTCTCTAAATCCTATCAAATCTCCTGAAATGCATCACCTATGTTTAACATGTTTCTTCATACTTAACACTGCTTACAAACTATACAACACATCATATTGCCTCCCTTTAACCAATGCAGCTTATGGTATTTATATCCCAATTAGATAACAAATAAGAAAATGGAATTGCTAAAATCAAATGCCTGGTTAGTAGATCAGCTATATGATTTCATCTGTGTGGTTTTTAAGCAGCCTGGATAAGTTTCTTTTCTCATTATAGCTTTCTCTTATGAAGTGGTGCCTATAGCAATTTGCTTGTTTTGGGAATGATACTAATGGATTTTTTACATTGCAAATGTTGGCTTTCATTATCAATGTAGTTCTTTGGTTCATGAAGTGGAACCCATTGTTTACATTTGATTTTGAATCCACAAAAACTTGCCCCAAACACTTGCTTAGCAGCAAACACATATTTTGACTCTGTTGTAAAAGTAGCCTCAATGGTTACTTTTTTGGCATTCCAAGAAATGAGTCTCCTGCCAAAAATTTAAACAAACTCAGGTGTGGATTTCCTGTCAAGATTAGTTCTAGCTCGTCATATCTGGTAGGATTCCTGGTCAATGAGGACTCTTTGGATACAAAAGACCCAGTTTGGTTTTCGCCCTTTAGTAACCTAAAAATTCTCTAACAAACCACTTAGTGGGAGGACTTTGGGGTGACCAAAACCCTAGAACAAGCACATACTGCAAAATTAATTAGGCCCTAAGAAGCAGTCAATAGTACATTAAAGAGCCAATCATTAGAGCCTATAGAGATGGACCTATCGACATCACTGGTTCCTTATCTTGACTAAAGGCTTCTGAGTCTTATTTGGTGTTCTAGCAGTCTTAACATTTGCCAAAGTCAAAACCTTCTTCAGGATTTTGCACATTACTTTAATCCTAATAATAAATGATACCATCTTCTTTCTGTTTACTTGTAATTCCAAGAAAAGAAAGTGAGCTCTCCCATTGACTTATCTGAAATCTATCTCGTCATTAATGCCTCAAATTCATCACACCAAATTTCTTTGTAGGGACCCAAAGATGATATATCCACATTAGGACTTGAAACCTGAATTGATATCATGTTTGTCCTTTTTTATGAAGAGAGTTTTGTCAATGGTTCTCTTCTGTTCTATTCTTCAACAAGAAAGTAGGATAAGTAGCATACCAGGCTCTGGTGCTTGATGTAGCCCATAGACAGCTTTTACAACTTTGTAGACTTTCTCAGGATATTTAGGATCTAGAAAAACCTGAGTGGTAGACGACATTATGCTTGGATTTATTTTTGCCAAAAGGAAGGCACTTTTTACATCCATGTGATTAGACTATAAGCCCATGTAAGAGGCAAGGTAAAAAAGCTCCGACTGCTTCATCCTAGCCACAGGTAGCAAAACATATCATTAGTCTATACCTTCTCTTGCCTTATGTCCTGAGCCGATCATAGTCTATACCTTCTCTTGCCTTGTCCCTGAGCAAACTAATCTTGCTTTTATTTCTGACAAACAACTCCTCTCTTATCCTTCTTATTTTGAGATAAACCCACTTTGTGCACTATAGCCTTCTTCCTAGATGGAGATCTACTGGATCCAAAATTTCTGTATCATGACTGCAACAATTCTTTTGCATAGCATCAACCCAGCTTCATCTTAAGCGCTTCTAATCTTCTTTGGTATTTTTGATGACAGGAAAACAAGCAATATACACATGCTGGAAAGTCCTTATGTTTATTTCTCCTTGCTTTGAACATAGCTAACAAAAGGATGAGCTCCAGAACCTTTTATTCACTTTGCTTTTGTTTTGAACTGCTTAAGTTAGATCTCTAGAATAAGAGCTGATGGATGAGATGAGATAAATCCTTGGATGTGGGAATAGGACTTAACATTCACAACAGTTTCAAGTTTGTGAAGTCAGCCAATTATTCCCTCATCATATATGATTGAATTAGTAAAAATTCCATCAGTAGAATTTTTTAAAATACCTCAAGTGAAGGGTATCTTCTATATCATCTTGTTCAGGATTTGTTGGATAGAATAGAGATAGTCCCTCATGAGGGAACTGGCAAGTTACTAACTTGGTATGTAAAGTAGTAATAGGTTAGTACTGTTAGCTTTAGCTTATTTGTGCTAACAGTTACTAAAAATGTTAGTACCGCTAGCCTTAGCAGTTCCTGCTTGTATAACTAAGTTCTCAGTTTCTTGTATATACTCCTTCTTGAGAGCTTTAGCTTCCTCATTAGCCTCCTTTTCTTGCCTCTTAAGTTAGTACTGCTAGCCTTAGCAGCTTCTGCTTGTATAACCAAGTTCTCAGTTTCTTGTGCATACTCCTTCCTGAGAGCTTCAGCTTCCTCATCTAGCCTCTTTTGTTGCCTCTTAAGTTTTTCAAGTTCATCCAAAAAGACTTGTTCTTCCTCTTTGTACATTGTTCTAGTTAGTACTGCTGAAGGAACAAATTTGTTTTGTTTATTCACTCTTTGTACATTGTTCCACCCATTGTTTAACTCATCTTTTCTTGCCATTCTCTTCTCATTAAAATCACAATCTCTGATTAAATGATTAAGACTACCACATACAAAACATGCTCTATTACAGTAACCAGTCACCCCAACTCTTTTTTATCAACTTTAGGTTTTTGACTATGTGTGAACTGATTCTTAACAGTTTCCCTAGGAGTTTTTACTTGCTGGTTAGCAAATACTAGATTTGTTTCTTTGTTCTTTTTGTTGTATTGTAACATACTCATCTACTTTCTGTTTGTTAAATCCTCAATGATAGGAGCATCAGACCAAACCCTAGGTTGACATTCTACATTAGATTCATTGACAACTGGTTCAGATACTAATTCAGAGGGTTCTGTACTAATGTTAGAGTCACATGTATCAATTCACATTGTTTGCGATTTTTTTTTTTTTTTTTCAGATTCTCTAGGTTGAGTCTGTTTTTGGACCATATGTAAATTGTGGAGTAATCTACTTCATATCAGGTCAGAGCGGCATTATAATCCCTTTGTCATGGGTGGAGGGTACATCAGCATTCCTCCTTGTCGTATAACATACCTATCATACAAAGGTTGTTTTTTAAACTTACTCTCCTTTATCATAAAAACACTTTGTAACATTCATTTTAATAGCTTAAAATACCTAATATCTGTGATCCCCATACCTCAGCCTCAACTTATTCATTTAGCACTTCATTTGGGTATTTAAGAGTTACTAAGATTCTTAAGAAGAGTTATGCCATTTTTTACTTTAAGCCTTTAAATCTTCTTTTCTTTTTGAGCTTTTGCTAGCAAATTCTTATGTATGGTAGAACATTTGTTTTTATCATCTAAGTCTATCTTCATAAATTTTATCTTTTGTTCATACAAAGTTGACCTTGTTAATGAGAACTAAACTATGCTTAAACTTACTTAAAGGACTTGGAGTTATGCTTTTATCTCTATTGCTATGCATCACTAATGTGTTCTCTCTGGAGCATATACAATTTTTTAAGGTTAGCATAAGATTCTTTACACTTATTTAAACATGATGTTACCTCCTGTGTTTATTCTAAGCTGTTGTAAGCCATCAAAGCATAATCTTCATCTTCTTCTGAATGATTTGTCCAATCTACACCTTCTCTCAATCACTTGTCTACCATGATTTAGAGTCTCTTTCTTTCAGTTCTCGTTCCCATCTTTGGTTCCTGAATTCCATGGCATCCCTCCTCTTGTAATCTCTTGATTCCCTTGATTCACACTCTATAGCCAAAATGCCTCTGTCTTATGGCAATTGTGCATTCAACTTTGGTTTTATCAAAGCTAAATGGTTCTTTTGCATAATTGTAGCTTTCTACTCGTCTTTTGTAAAAACTTTTCATTCTAATTGATGGATCTTGGCCACATTACCACTTCAAGTCCATTTCTTCTAGGTCATATTCATCAAATTGTTCCAAGTCTCTGTTCCAGTTGAGGGCACTTGATTGTATTAACAAGTAATGGAGTATGATGAGTTTGTTTCATACTATTGAGTTTTGTTTTTTTTTGACCAGAAGGATTGGGAACACAATAAGCGGTACTAACATCATTAGTACTGCTGGTGTTCTTAGAGACAAATGCTACATTTTGCGGGCTAGAAGATGATGCAGTAGAGCCTTTTACATCACTCTCAAAGACTCTTAGATTATTGTACAGATCATCAAAACTGAGACTGTCCACTCCTAGGTTGGTTATCATAATTAAGGAAACTTGTGACCTGGCAGAAGGTAAAGATCATAGGAATTTTTGATTTGCATCCTCAATAGATACACCTACTCATGAATCTCTAATGTATCAAACAGACTTTGGAACCGTCATAGCCTTTGGAAGCCCTTCTGGGTTGGATAACAGAGAATCCTTCAAACTGTTGCTTCAATGATATACTTCTTGCATCTTCTTGGATTTGTCATTTCACAAATCTAGATATTGAGGCATCCATATCTCTTTTGCATCAGTCATATTATCGGAATTTAGCAAGATGATCTTCTGGTGGGCCATAAGCAAGGTGGGTCCTTGTTTTCTCTCTCTTTCTTTGGCTAAAATTTGCTTCTGCAGTTTTGGTGAGGCAAAAACCTTAAGTTGTCCTTGTATATCTGTAGTGATAATACGGGACCATTCCCATTTTGTATAACTCCCAGAGATTGGATCGTCTGTATGGCCAAATAGTGTTCCTTTTTCATAGGCCCATATTTCATAGTCTCCCATTTTTGGGTAATAGGCAGCTTGATGGTTGATACTGCATGAGGAGTTTGTTGGATTGGTGTTTGTGGTGATGATGGTGGAGGTGGTGGTGGTGGTGGAATTTCATCTTGATCCAGACATGTTTAGTTTTGAAGGATGAATGTTTATAACTGGATTTGTTTGTTCTTCTTATTCAGAGTTTCTCACATGATCTGATACCAACAATGTTATTAACAAGGTTTTATTCATAAACTAAACTATTCATTATAGAATTGTTGATCATTTCATCTATTACTATGTAAACTAATATTTCACACACGTATGTTCTTTATTAGACTCTCATTTGAGAGGAGGGTTCTAACTAAGCTGGATGATCAATCTAGACGCCTACCTCTTTAATTACTTGAGAGGGTTAGGGTTTACAAGTTAAGATAAGATCAAATAAAATTAGGAAACTATAAATCAGCATTAAATACTATTTGACTAATCTTCAACCAACATTAATGTTGATCTTTATCTTTTAGTTGAGCATTAAATACTATTTGACTAATCTTTAATCAGCATTAATATTATTCCAGCTTTATCTTGTAGGTCCTCCATCTTAATTATGTCATTGGTTATCCTATTTTTTTTTTTGATTAGTGTTCATTTATGATGTTTTGTTTTTTTTGGTAGTTTTTATTTCATTTGTTGATAAGCATTATTGTTCTTTTTTTTTTTTTTCTTTTTGTTTTCTATCTATATTATTTTTTTTTTTTTTTATGTTTTATATATTTGATAGTCTTCTTTTGTGTTTTCAATATTCGACATGTTATTTTTTTTATTTCCTTTTTTTTTAATGTATTTGCTTTTTTTATTATTGTTATTTAATCATAATTGATAAGTTTTTTTTTGGATAAATAATATTTTGTATTTGTGTGTATGTATTATATGTTTTATAATATTTATTCTATATGGTTTTCTTTTTTATTGTGCAGTTTTTTTTTTTTGTGTTTTTTATATAATGTTTCTTTAATTTTTATTTTGATGTTTATTATATTTTTTTTTTTTTATCATTATTTTAAATTTTTAGTTTGTTTTTAATATTTAGTTTTATTTATGTAAATAATATTGTTTTTAATATAATTTTCTTATTATGTTCAATTTATTATTATTTTTTTGGTTGTATTTTTTGTTTATGTACTTTATCTTGTTTTTGATTTTTTTTTTTATTTTTTTTATTGTTTTTTTATGATTATGAAATGTGGTTTCTTTGTTTTTTTTTTTTGTTTTTGATCATTTTTTTCTTTTTCTTATTTAATACATTATGGTTCTGTTTTGTTTTTTCGATTCTTTTTTATTTTTTGTTATCATTTTTGTTATTTTTTTTTTAATATTTTTTGTATTAATTATTTGTGTTATTTATTTTATTTTTATTTTTTTTGTCTTTTTGTTGTTTTCTGTTATGTGTTGTTTTATATTTGGTTTTTCTGATTAAGTTTTTATTGTTTTTTTTATAATTTATTTTTTGGTGTTTTTGTTGTTATTGATATTATATTAGTTTGTTGTTTATATTCAAAATTTGTCATTTTATTTTTTTAATATTTGTTATTTATGTTGTTTTTTATATATCTTTTCTGTTTATTATATTCTTATTATTTTTATTCTTTATATTCTATTGCATAGTTTTTTATTTATGTTCAAATTATTTTTTTTAATTTAATTTATTTTAATATTGTTGTCTTTTTAATATTTACTTATCTTTTGTATTCTTTTTGCAGATAATTTTATACTATGTTTTTATTGTTTTGTAATTTGTATATTTTATTTGTGTCCATTTATATGTTATTTTATATGTTTTTGTACTTGTTATTTGTTTCTTTAATTGTTTTTTATTGTTTTTCTTATTTTTTTTGTTATTTCTTATAATTTGAATTTTTATTAATTTTATTTTTTTTAATTTATTATTTATATATGTTTTATATCTGTTTTATATGTTAATATTATATTTTTTATATTTTTAATTATTTGGTTGTATGTTTCATCTTGTTAATGTTTTTAAATTTTCTTTTTATTTATCTATATGTTTGTTTATTTTTAATGTTTTATTGTTTTGTACTGGATGTTTTTCTTAATGTTTTTTTATTTTGTTTTGATTTTCATTTTTGTATGTTTTATATTTATTCTATTAATATATTTATATTAATTTTTTGAGATTGTTTAATATTTTTTCTTTCTTTTTATTTTATGTTTTATATTTTTTATTTTTGTTTTATTTTTTTATAATTTGTTTTTTATGTGTGTTTTTTTTTTTATTGATTGTATGTATTTTTTTTTTTCTTTATTTGTATGATCTTATTGATTTTTGTTTTGTCATAATCAACTCAAAGTATAATTCTAACATATTTCACTGTCGGGATTTTGGTGTTAGGTGGGGAAATCGTCACGAGCTAATGTAGGCAATATTTTTATATTGGATTCATTTATGTCGAGCTTGATGTCATGAGCTTAGGAAAACGTAATTACATTTTGTGATGTCTGCATCTGTTGCATTATCACAGGGGAAAAGGTCCTTGCGGGTCCTGGCTTATTATTTACATAAACCTACGAAATTCACCAAATTTATGTTGACATTTAAATCAATGCTTTTTCAGGAGATCATTAGGGCAGGGGTGGCAAAAGGGATACATTAGTGGTTATGTTTTGGATGTCCTGCATTAAAGATTTAGTCGCATTACATTTTGTATATCTGTTATGGGCTGGAAATCTTTGTAATAATAACAAGTAAACAAGTGAAGCTTCGAGCTTTTGTAAACATTTTGTTAAATCCAATGTATCAGTTTTAAAATGACTTTTAATTGTCGTTCAATATATATCTTGTGCTTGTGATCTGAGAAGTAACACGCCCCGGACCCTTATTCCGCTGCGACCCAATTTGGGGGTGTTACAGATTGGTATCAAGAGCCAAGGTTATAGAGAACCAGGTCAAATGTTTTTGCTGGACTATAACCGTTTTCAAACATTGTTTCATACAAAGGGGTTTTCACGGGACATACATACACTAATTGTGCATTTAGTCGGTTAGGTTGATGCATGCTATGATTGATATCATGATTGATTCATGTTATGTTATAAATGGTGATTACTATAAGAGTCTTATATTAAATACTAATATAAGTTATGTTGGAGTTTCAGATACGGTTATGTCAGATTCGGAAGATTCTACGGTCACCTATACGGCAATATCCAGTCCATTTGAGGATGGGTCATACATTGGTTCACCAGGAGTCGAAGGACAACATTATGACCAGAGGACCCTTTATCGCTTTCATAATGGCTGCTTTTTATTCGATTGTCCACCATCGCTGACTAACATACTGGCCCGAGGAGCGGCAGTCACCTCCCCCACTGGACTTTGTTCCTGAGCCGATGTACCCTGAGTACATACCACAGGAGGATGAGATACTCCTGGCCGCGGGTAGCCATACTACTGCTTACCCAACCCACTGCAGATTCACTAAGATATGTTCCTGAGTCTGATCCGGAAGAGGAGCCAGAGGAGGACGATGAGGATTTTGAGGAGGATCCAGCTGATTACCCTACTGATAGGGATGATGATGATGATGAGGATGAGGATGAGGATGAGGATGAGGAGGAGGAGGAGGAGCACCTAGCTCTGGCCGATCTGTCCACTGACACGTGCTGACTGCCAGGTGATATCTCTTATCCGGGAATAAGCCATCCATGATCACTTCTCTAGGGAAGAGGTCGAGAGATTCTTGGCCTTAAAACACTCACCACCAATCACCACTTTACTACCACGCTTCATCTCCTTTACCACTTATTTACCATACTCCCTATTTCCCACATCACCACTGCTAGTCCTATTGCCCGTTGGCTATCGGGCTGTATGTGATCCGGTGGAGCGAGAACCCATCATTTTCAATCCATTACCACTAACTACTTTTCATCCACTACCTGTGTAAGATGCTATCTTTTGACCACAGGACAGACAGGCCGAGATTACATACCACCTCGAAGAGGTTAACGTATTGCTTGGTCCTAGGTCGAGATTGGAGGAGAGTTCAGCTGAAGCTGCCCACTAGACCGTTGGAGGTCGTGGGCAGACTATGGGTTGTGTCGATACTATGTATTACTGGATCAGGACAACAGGTGAGCCGAGGTGTCAGCATATAGGATTAGAGATGTTTGGGTTGCCCGAGAGAGGCTGTTAAGGAAGTAGCACTGATGACCCTTGAAGGGGTCAATGCTAGGGTGACTGAGCTTACTGCAGTCTAGGAGCAGACATGCAGGATATCTATGCTGTGATAGAGGATACTCAGGACAGGCAGACCCAGATATATCAGAGTGTTGAGACATTGTTTGATGATAGTCAGTACCACTATGAGACTACAACGATTCTAGATCGGAGGCTCCGGTTTCTAGAGGAATAGGGCACGTTCCATAGAGGTTAGCTATATGACAGTTCAATGATTTTGGCATTCGTTTTCTGTAATGCTGGGTCAACAGGCAGTGATTGCACAGTTGCAGGCAATCTGACCGTGGGAGAGTTGTGATTCAAGAGATGCTACATGGATACACAGAGCAGGTTCTAGTTGCGCTGACGGTATTAAAGTTGCTAAAAAGGATACAGACTTAGATATTCAAGTTTGTCGAGATAGCATGACCCGCAAAAGGTCCCGACACAGCTGCTGCACCAGGATTGAGGTTGGGTAGCAGAGTCCTTAGATTTAGTTTGGCTGTAGCTATGCTATGCGCCTGTTAAGTATTATGTTTATTCCTAGCTAGCAGGTCAGTATAGATCTTTTGTTTTGTCTAGCTACCGAATAGAGGTCTTTTGTACAGTATTATCTATCTTTGCTACCGCATACTATAGTGTTAGGGTATATCCCGGCTAGTATGGCTTTAGGTTGTTTCTTTTGTCTTATAACCTAAGTGTAGGAATCATTGTATCTGAACCGAACATGTATGTTTTTCCAAGTTATATATGAAATGGACGGATTACGTTATCTATGAAATCGAATTTATTATAAATGAATGTCGATTTGGTTATACCATGGTTAATTTCAATAACAGTTGTACATTTCACTGTGTGATGTGATCTCGTTTTATTTAATGTGTATATGTTATGTCATAGTTATGATTTTATGAAATCTAACGGGTATTATGTTTTCTTGTGATTTAAAGAAAATGGCACCAAAGAGAAGGACCACGAGGTTAAACCCAGGTGCAACACCAACACCAGTCACAGACACTCATACCACTACATCTGTCACCAATGCCCAAATTCAGGCAATGATTAACGAAGGCGTTACTGCTGCACTGGCAGCACGTGATGCAACTAGAAATGGCGATGATAGCCATACTTCAGGAACGGGTGCCAGAAGGCCTATGCAGGTTGCTCGGGAATGCACCTACCCGGACTTCCTAAAATGCCAACCCTTGAACTTCAAGGGCACTAAGGGAGTTGTTGGACTCACTTAGTGGTTTGAAAAGATGGAGTCTATTTACAGCATAAGCAACTCTACAGTAGCATGCCAGGTCAAATTTGCTATGTGTACCCTGCAAGGAAATGCTCTTACATGGTGGAACTCCCATGTTAAGACCACTACTTCTGAAGCTGCTCATGCAATGCCATGGAGGACACTGAAAAAGATGATGATAGACAAATACAGCCCAAGGGGCGAAATTAAGAAACTAGAGTTCGAAATGTGGAATTTGAAGGTGAAGGGTAACGATGTAGTAACCTATAGCCAACGTTTCCAAGAACTGGCACTAATGTGCGATCGGATGTTTCCGGAAGAAATAAACCAAGTTGAGAAATATGTCGGTGGCTTGCCCGACACGATCCATGGCAGTGTGATGGCTACTAAGCCAAAAACTATGCAGGATGCCATTGAGTTCGCCACTAAACTCATGGACAAAAAGATCAACACTTGGGCTGAACGTCAGGCTGACAACAAAAGAAAGTTTGATGATACCGCCAGGAACAACCAAAATCAGCAACCAAACAAGAGACAAAACACTGGAAGAGCTTATGCCACAGGAAATGGTGACAGGAGACCATACGGAGGGCCTAGACCTCTGTGTTCCAAATGTAACTATCACCATGATGGTCCTTGTGCTCCCAAATGCCACAAGTGCAACCGATTTGGTCATGTATCTCGTGACTGCAGGAGTCCCCCAAATGTCAACACTGGGGCTAATCAGAGGGTTTGTTTTGAATGTGGCGCTCAAGGGCATTTCAATAGGGATTGTCCAAAATTGAAGAACAACAACAACTGGGGTAATCGGGTTGGAAATGCCAAGGCTCAGGCAAGGTGTATGCCGTGGGCAATGCAGGGGCAAACCCGGACAATAATCTCGTCACGGGTACGTTTCTCCTAAACAACCGATATGCATCTATTTTATTTGATACCGGTGCCGATAGGAGTTTTGTATCTACTGCATTTAGCTCTCGGAATTATTATTCACTCTCAACATGCATTAGATCATGATTTAATGTCAAACTTGCTGACGGCGCGAATTGTTGGGTTTGTTTAACAATATTTAATTTGGGGTTGTACGTTAACTTCTTAAATCATCCTTTAACATAGAACTAATGCCGTGGAAATAGGTTAGTTTTGACTGATAATTGGTTATGGAATTGGTTGGTTAAAGTACCATGCCGTTATTATCTGTTGAGGAAAAAGATCGTTCGTATCCTTTTGGAGACGAAATTTTAATTATTCGAGGTGTACGGATAGATGCATACATGAACAAGGGACCCGATTAAACTCATCTCGATGTTACTAAGGCTCAGAGGTATTTAACGAAGGTGATGTTCACGTATTCTTAGCAAATATTACCGCAACCAAAAGACGAAGACAAGTTAAGTGGAAACACTGAAGATGTGCCAGTTGTTAAGATTTCCTGAAGTTTTTCCTGGAGGACTTGTCGGGTTATACAGCCACTCGACAAGTGGAGTTTTGAATCGATTTGGTACCTGGTTGTGCTTCACCTGTAGCCACGGGCACCCTATAGATTAGCACGTCCGAAATGACAGGAACTAGCGGGGTAGCAATACAAGAAACTTACGGATAAAGGCTTCATCAGACCAAGTTCCTCAACCCTGGGGGAGCTCTTGGGTTTGCTTGTAAAAGAAGAAAGAAGGGTCTTTTCAGATTGTGCTTCGATTACAGGGAATTGAACAAACTGATAGTGAAGAACCGCTACCCACTCCCAAGGATCGATGACCTATTTGACCAGCTGCAAGGATCGAGTATTTATTCAAAGATCGATATGAGGTCAGGGTATCACCAGTGAGAGTTCGAGAAGAAGACATTCCAAGACTGCATTCAGGACTTCGATACGGTCACTATGGTATCCAAAGTCATGTCTTTTGGTTTGACTAATGCACCGGCCGTGTTCATGGGACCATATTGAACCGGGTGTGTAAAACCGAATCGAGACAAGTTTGTAATTGTCTTCATCGATGACAATTTTGATCTACTCCAAAAGTAAGAAGGGTACATGAAGAACCCTTAGGCAGATCTTGCAAATTTGCTTAAGAAGGAAGAATTGATATGCCAAGTTCTCCAAGTGTGAATTCTGGATCTCCAGGACAATTCCTCGGTTACTGGTGGACTGTCGAGGTATTACGTTTTAAACCCTGCTTGCCAAGAATTGAATCTATCAATGATTGGGCTCTCCTAAAACACCAATAGAGATTCTCCATTTTTGGGCCTTTGACGGCGATTATAAAAGAATATCGATGGGTTTTTAAGATCGCCAAGTCAATGACCAAACTAACCCGGAAAGGTGTCAAGTTTGATTGGGGTGATAAACAAGAAGCAGCTTTTCAACTATTGAAGCAGAAGCTGTGCAGTGCACCAATCCTGGCCTTACCTGAGGGAAGCGAAGATTTCATCGCATACTGCGATGCTTCAAAGAAGGGTTTTGGGAGTTGTAGTTGATTGCAAAGAAGAAAAGGTGATTTCTTATGCATCACGCCAGGTTAAAAAATTCTATTGACAAGAACTATACGACTCATGATTTAGAAACTTGATGGCTAAGTCGTGTTCGCCTCTAAAGATTTGGAGGCATTATCTATACGGACTTCATGTGATTATACGAACCAAGTGCACGGTATTTACTGATCACAAAAGTTTACAACATAT
The DNA here is from genome assembly GCA_026074375.1 of Tanacetum coccineum. NCBI lineage: Eukaryota > Viridiplantae > Streptophyta > Magnoliopsida > Asterales > Asteraceae > Tanacetum > Tanacetum coccineum. Next base: position 105,584 of record BQNB010002141.1, read on the forward strand.
TCTTGATCAGATTGAATTAAATATGAGGCAACGTCGCTAGTTAGAGTTGCTGAGTGATTACAATTGCGAAATTCGTTATCACCCAGGGAAGGCGAATGTTGTTGCTGATGCTCTGGAAGGAAGGGAACAAAGAACCACTAAGGGTTCGGGCCTTAGTGATGACTATTGGCTTGGATCTTCATATAAACTAATCTTGAAGCTCAGACTGAAGCTCGAAAGCCGGAGAAATCAAGAAGGAAGGATGTTGGAGGTGTGTTGGTTGTGAAATTCAAATGATCCAGAGAAACATTGAACGGAAAAGTTGGAACCACTGTTGCCGGATGGAACTTGGTGCTTAAATGGCAGGAGTTCGGTTACCTGTTATGGAGACTTAGGACTGTGATCATGCACGAGTACCCAATTTAAAACTCTTACATCCAGGGTTCCGATAACGATGTACCAAGACATGAAAAAAGCTGTATATGGGTGGCCCAATATGAAGCCACTTCGCCACTATGTTATGCAATTGTTTTACCTGTGCTAAGATCAATGTCCCTGAACATTAGAGTACCATCCGGGTTTGTTAGTGCAGCCGAGAGAGATACTCAATGGATAGTGGGGACACATCACGATGGATTTTGTCACGAAGCTTCCTAAGTCGTCACAAGGTTATGACACTATTTGGGTGATCGTTAACTGACTTACAAAGTCTTCCATTTTTGTGCCAATGAGGGAAACAAATCCCATGGATAAACTGTCAAGAATGTACCTAAAGGAGGTAGTCACGAAGCATGGAATACCTGTCTCAATTATCTATGATTGTGACCCTCGGTTCGCATCAAATTTCTATAAGTCACTTCAGAAGGCTATGGGTACAAAGTTTGGCTATGATATTGCCTTCATCCGCAACCGACGGACAAAGCAAAGAACCATCCAAACTCTCGAGGGATATTGCTACGTGCTTGTATAATCGTATTTGGAAAATGTGGGTTAACATTTGCCATTAGTCGAGTTTCTTACAATAACAGTTATCAGGCTTAGCATTAAGGCTTTGCACATTTTGAGCACTTTATAGTTCGAAAGTGTCGTTCACCCGTGTGTTGGGCCGAGGTTGGACAAGTTTAACTCACTGGTCCAGAATTAGTGCAAGAAACAACAGAGAGGATCATCCAGATCAAACAAAGGATTCAAACCGCTCGCGATCGACAAAAGGAGCTAGCAGACGTAAAGCGTAAACGATGGAATTTCAAGGTTGGAGATATAGTTATGCTTAAGGTTCTTCCTTGAAAAGGAGTCGTGCGTTTTGGCAAAAAGGGGGTAGGAAGTAAACCCAGATTATGGGGACCTTTCAAAGGTGTTGAATAAGGTTGGAGCCTGTTGGATTACAAGCTTGGAGTTATCAAGAGCTGAGCAGGGTCCACAATACATTTCATGTATCCAACTTGAAGAAATGTTATTCTGACAATCCATTAGTCGTTCCGTTGGAAGGACTCCAAGTGGATGACAAGCTCCATTTTGTTGAAGAGCTTGTAGAAATCATGGATCGCAAAGTCAAACAATTGAGGCAAAGCCGTGTCCCAATTTTCAAGGTTCGATGGAACTCTAGGCGAGGCCCTAAGTTTACATGGGAACGTAAAGATGAATTCAGGAAGAAATATCCACACCTCTTCACCAAGACCGCACCGTCGTCAAGTGTCGCGTCTTAAGCCTTGAGGACAAGGCTCATCTAACGGGGGGAGACTATAACACCCCATGTTTTAGGGTCATTTATGACGTCAATAAATTCAGAAGTTATTTTTAGTATTGTACGCGTTTGCTCTTAAATCATAAACGTTAAGTTAAATCGCGTAAGCTAAAAATTATGCTTCAATGTAAACGGGCATCAAACAATTAAATGTTTACATCAAGCAAGTGTTAAGTAATTATTTTGATGATAATTATTAACTTTGTTCATTTTATTTTTATTGGTACGTTATAGAGTGCTTACGTTTCGCGGATAGATAAAATACGTTTAGGCATTCCCAGAACCACCAAAACTTTTCTACGCTTCAACAAATACCCAAAATTGTACCTAATAATCAAAAGTTACAAAAATACCATCCTAGTATGCATATATGGCCGGATCTAAGGTGAGACATACCAAGAAAATATCTAGCTCAAAGTATCTTCCTTGAATTCATGGGATGAATCCCATATTAGGGAACCAATCACTTACACCTTCCAACTCTTATAAGAACCTAATCCCCCCCTATAGGCTCTTACACATGAGTTATTAAGTGACCATGGTTAGGTTAGATTAGATATTTTCATTATTTTAAGCTAGCAAGTAACAATATATGTTTCATTTCACAAAGTGTAAACAAGATAAAAATCTCTTACCATTTCTCTCTTATTAACCCATGGCATCAAACCACCACACATACACAATCATAGTTTGATTTTTACAAGGACCATTCACACATTCATACATCATTCCTAAGAATTCTAAGATGTTTACGAGCATTGGTTAACCATTTACAAATATTGAAGGCAAGTTTAGTTTTGCAAGATTAGGGGTTTCCTTTGAGAAAACTATGAGGGTTTTAAGTATGCTAGCTTTGGTTTTTAATCTAAACAAGGGTTTATATTGTGTTTTCTATCATCATTGTTCATCATAAGGTCATCTACAAACCTTTATCTTTTCATTTTCATGATTATATGTGTATATGATGTTTATATAGCTAAATCACCATCTAGGATACTTATAATCATATGAAATGGATTTTTACATGTGATCATTGTTTTATACACTTTTATATATGTTATGATGTTGATAATATCATGTTAAAATGAATCTATAAATGATGTACCATGTTGATTAAGTGTAAAAATGAATATGTCTAAATTAGGGTTTCTTTTATAAAGTTGTGATTAAAAGTGAGGTTAGAGGACTTGTTGTCTTGAACCATGGATAAAATATGAACTAATGGACTTATTATATGTAAGACAGAAGATAATAAGTATTGTAATGGACTTGTAACAAAGTGGTTAAGCTAAAAAGTTGTAAAAACAAGTTTTAAACACATTATTGCAAAATATTCAAAAGGGTCTGTTTGAAGTCCGAATTTAACACATATGTTTTATGATTTTATAAGATACTACATGGTCACAAGGATCAGGGGCATGTTAAGAAACTGAAAAACGATTTATCACGAAGAAGTACGCTTTAAGTTACGGTTTACTCGACGATAAATACGTTTATAAAACTATTTTTATAAAGATTACTATTCATGACAGAAACTTATACATTTAAAACATCAATAAAATGATAAAGCTTTTAATTATGAGACCTGCTCGCAAAAATCGATAAATGGACTATAACGAATGCGTTACGATAAAAACAAGGTTTTACGTTAAGTTCAAAGGTATAAACGATTTTATAGTCTGTTGAGTATGAACAGTAAAACACATTCATCATAGAAGGTCAAAAACATTAGAATGTCAATTAATTGAATAATTCGTCTCTGTTCGAAAACGTGAGCGCAAGAAACGCGGAGAACGGACTTAAAACGGACAAAGTTATGTCATTTTTGTAAGGCGTAATTATAACGTTTTTATTTATTAAATTCGGATTTCACTTAAACAATTAAGAATGGTGATATAGCTAATATAGAAATAATGATGTTATTAGTTATCAATGTGTGATATTACTAGGGAATGTTTCATAATGATGGCCTATTCGAATGGCGTCTATTGACGAGTTGTTGGATTACGATTTAAAGTGTCCTAACTCCTCGTCGCATGTCACGACCTCTGAATTATGATACCCGTACGATAGTACGATGATAACTTATAGGATTATATTATGGTTGTGGTTAGACAACGTACTTGGTTAATGATTCGACTATAATTAACTAGGTTGCATTCGGCATATAGCGTGACACGTTTCTTATTTGAGATATTATATTATCAATTTACTCACTAAGATGAGGTTCATAGCCCCATGTTTTACATTTATTGTTTTACAAGTTTTTGGGGTGAAGAACATATGCAGTTTTACAAAATTGGACGTAAGTGTACATTTTATCATGATTACGTTTTGCCTAAGTAGCGATAAACACACTATGCCCATGAATCATGAATGTCAAATTAATAGAATTGTGGAGCGCGATTGATTATAGATAGATCTTTCTCGGATTGACCTCCGTTTTTCGGGTGAACTAGCTATCACTGGAATACGAACATATATTCATGTCGGGATTTTGGATGTTACGGGTTGAAACATCGGTCGCGAGGCAATGTGAGCAATTTTTATCTATTGTATTCTTTATGCGAGCTTCTGTGTCATGAGCTTAGGAAAAAGTAATATAAATTTTGTGTTGTCTGGCATCTGTGCATTATCACGGGGAAAGAAAGTCTGCGGTCCTGCTTATACCATTTACATAAACCTATGAAATTCACCAACTTTATGTTGATGTTATAAATGCAATGTTTTTCAGGAGATCATTAGGGCACGGGGTGCAAAAGGGATACATTGGTGGTTATGTTTTGGATGTCCTGCATTAAAGATTTAGTCGCATTATATTTTGTATATCTGTTATGGGCTGGAAATCTTTGTAATAATAACAAGTAAACAAGTGAAGCTTCGAGCTTTTGTAAACATTTTGTTAAATCCAATGTATCAGTTTTAAAATGAGTTTTAATTGTCGTTCAATATATATCTTGTGCTAGTGATCTGAGAAGTAACACGCCCCGGACCCTTATTCCGCTGTGACCCGATTTGGGGGTTCCTTTCCATGTCTACTTTCTCTTGATCTTATCTTTATAATATATCCATCATTGTGAAAATTATTGGAACCTATCACTGCGTTGTTCAAAAGCCATAGCTGAAAGCTCATCAAATGTCACATTCATTGTCTCCATGATTTTCTTTGTTCGTCGGTTGTAAACTCTGTAAGCACATGATGTACCAAAATAACCAAGGAAGAAGCCAATATCACATTTTGCACCAAGCTTCCCAAAGTCCTCAAGGTCATTCTTAGGATAATAGAGAGCCCCGAATACATGTTGAAATTAGATGTCCAGTTTTTTGCCATTAATGAGCTCGTATGATGTTTTGTTAAATCGATAGTGAATGATGGAGCAGTTTTGAGTGTAGCATGCTGTAGCAATTGCTTCAGCCCATAAGAATAACGGTTCATGAGAAAAAATCAACATTGTTCTAGAAGCCTCCACTAACGTCTGGTTTCTTCGTTCCACGACTCCATTTTGTTAAGGTTTTCTGACAGAAGACGCTTGGTGAGAGATGCCAACACTATCAAAGTATTCCTTAAGATCTTGATTCTTAAATTCTATTCCATTGTCTGTTCTTACAATAATGACTGGAGCTTGCAGCAGAACTATAATTTTCTTGAGAAAGGTTTTAATCTCCTTTGGTGCTTTATCTTTTGATCTGAGAAAGTGTACCCACATGTAATGAGAGTAATCATCTACAATCACCAGAACATACCACTTACCGTTTATGCTTTCGACTCTCATTGGACCATACAAATCCATATGCAGGAGATGTAACCTTTGCTTAGAATTTGGAACAGGTTTGGGTGGGTGAGATGCCTTTTTTCTTTTTCCTCGCTTACATGAGGGGGTACAAGATTGTTCTTTATGATATTTGAAATTTTTGGGAATTACCGGTGACGAGTCATTTTTAGCAAGGTCATTTATCGGTGGTCAAAATTGAGGTGGGATAAACGTTGATGCCATAACAGTACTGGTAGATAGAAATTTTACACGAGCCATGAGGCAAATTGGAGAGGCAGAGGCCATTTCATGAAGATTGATAGTATAAAGGTTTGTTGTATGATTTCCTTTCAACAAATCAACTCCTTCAAGATTTCTGACGAAACAAGCTTTCCTTCTAAAAGCGACCTCTAACTCGGAATCACAAAACTGCCTAACCGAGAACAGGTTGTGCCCCAAGCCCTTAACGAAATAAACCCTGGTGATCAATATATTTCCCTATTGCAGATCACCATAACCCAGAATTGCAGCAACATGATCATTTCCAAAGCGGACGGTTCTAAGGAACTTCCAGACAAAGTTTATGAGAAGCTTTAGATTTCCTGTCATATGCTTTGAACATAATGAGTCGATGGCACCATAAACAAATTTGGACGACCTGCCAAAGAAAAAGTAGAATTTGGAAACCATTTTCTTATAGGTTCCTGAGGGTTAGAAGTACATGCATTATCACCTTTAGAACAGTCAGACTAACTCTCTGATTCACTGGATTTAATTATTTTTCCTTTAAGGTCAAACATTCTTCTAGTAGGTGACCACCTAAGGCAAGTTCTAGGTTTCCTAGGCTTAGGTGAAGCAAGTCTTTCTTTACACCCTACCTTCTTAGGTTTCGTAACCGTTGGCTTATGTTTCTTTTGATTTGTAGTTTTTAAAACATTAGCATATAAGTTATTCACATGAGAATTCATGCCATTCACATAATTAAGCACACAGACATCATGATTAGAAGTAATTAAACATTGCTTACACATAGCACATATAACTTTAGATTTGTCATTCCGAATAGCAAGCTTAATGTTATTATATTCAGATGACATATGTTTCTTATTCTTAGAAAGCAGTAAATTCCTATGGTGTTCTTCTACTTTAACTTCTTTATTCTTGATGCAACTACTTTTAGACGCAAAAGGAACTCTATTATTCTTTGTATTGCTCCTAGGCTGTGGCCTTCTGGTCTTAGCAGTGTTGTATACTCCTGTAAAGACAAACCATTTGAGTCAGAATTGACATGTTTCTTAGTGATGACATGAGGTTGTGAAACAGTGATTGGATTTGTCCTAACGCTTGCTTTAGCTTGGCTGATAGCTACAAATTTGTCTTCCCTAGAAGTCTTAAACAGATTAATCCTAAACATTCCTGGGGCAATCACATTACCATTTTTCCCAAATTTTGATTCTTTGGTGATAAGTACCGAGTTTGAAGTGACTAGGTTTGACAAATCATTCATCTCAACAACTTTTGGAGGAACTCAAGTTTTTGAAAAAATTTAACGTTCAGATTGGAATGCATTTGTTTGTCTCACAACAAAATTGTTTCTTAAAGATTTCAAAGACGGTTTCCTCTCGGTTGATTGATTTGCAAACTTAGTATTCACACTCATACTTTTGGTGATGTCCTTTTGTTCAGAAACCTTATCAAATAACTGAGGTCTTAGCTTATCATTTTCATAAATCGTATCATGCAACTTTTGTTGCAAAGAGTCAGTTGTGGTTTTGGTTTGAGCCCGTGTCACATTGATAGAGTCAAACAGGTTCTTGTATGTGGTCTTAATATGAGCATTATCTTTAGCATAATTCAAAACCTGAAACTCTAATTCCATGTTCTCTTTCTCTAGTTTCTGAGACAAAGAATCAAGGGTATCTGATTCACATTGAGTATCCTTACTCTTACCCTTGATATCTCCCAATTGATCTTGCAACCATTTGATCTTTTGTTGCATGTCATTATAAGCTTTATCATACGAAATCTTGTCATATTTGCATTCTTTACATTTTGTGTACCAATTATTCTAAAGAATAGCATATTCTTTTTCCTTTTTAATAATGCAATTTTCAAGTTTTTCTTTCGTACGATCAAGCTAAGTTTGGAGATTGGATGTATCTACAACAAAATTACATTGCACAATAGACATAATATCCTGACTGACAACTACTCTCAAGAGACGCTCAATTTCAAATTCCAACGCCTTGTGCTTAGCAAGAGATTCATCAGCTTCTTTTGCAAGAGATTTGAAGTCTCAAACAAATTTAGCTGCTTCCTTCAAAAATTGTATTTCAAAATTTTGAAGTCTAGCATCAACTTGGTTGACGATAGGGAAAATTTCATCTTTTACAATTTTATGAATCTCTTGATGAGCCGTAGACGACCAACTATGTATATCTAATGTCATTTTTTGTTTTACAACACGTTGAAGAGTCACAATAGTGCTTTTTACCTCATTTAGAAATTTTCATGCAACACTTGGAGAAATATCGTCCGAAAACTCTTCATTTGGTATTGAAATTGATTTTGAAACAGTAGCTGTTTTGGAAGTATTTGAAAAATACAACTCTTCACGTAACTTGACCTTTTGAGAAACAAACACCCCTAAAAGTTGGTTAATCTTTGCATAACTTGCCGGTTTTATTTCTTTGTTCAATATTGTTTCATTTTTAAGCGACTCTCTTGAGCAAGTTGTAGTGTCTCCTCCGAATCATACACAGCAGGAGGATCATGCTTTTCTAATAGAACTTTGCCATTATACAAACTCTGTTGTTTTTGCTAAGCTTGCTTGAGATAAAAAGGATTCTGATAACCTAAAGCCATTTTCTGTTCGGTGTGGTAAAACGAGTCTGTCTGAGGTGAAAGCATGTGCATTGTTTGAATCGATTGACGCATTTTTACCAAAATGTTATCTAATTCCTTTATCTTAATCTCAAGATGAATTTGTTTATCAAGAAGCTCGTATTTGCGTATTCTAAAATTAGACTTCAACATTTTCTTTTCTTCTTGAAGAGAAGAAACAGTTGATTTTTCTTTTGAAACCTAGTTATTTAAATTTGCAATTTCCTCATTCAAAGTCGTTATCGTTTTAGCAGAACTTAAGTGAAGTGCATTTATCTTTTTAGTAAGACATTGCTCTTGATAAACAGACTTTTGATAACACCTTTCAAGTTTGTCATATTTTTCTTGATTGATTTCAAAACGCTTTTCTTGATTTTTATATCTAGCAAGCTCAATGGTCAATTTAACATTTATTTCTTTCATTTTGCGATTGACCATGTTGACTTTCTCAACTTCAATGGCTAAATTATTATATAATGAATCATATAGAGCACATGTTTCCTCAACAGTAGCAGGATTTTGTTCTACTGTTCCCCCACTAGAAACCGCAGAGATAACATCACTATCATTCTGTTGTACTTGGTGTGGTTCGGGAATGGGTTTGTGTAGATCAGTATACTACTCCTCTTGAGTAAACATATTAAATATCTTATTATTTTAACAATTATCATATTCGTGTACCTTAGCTGATCCATCTGAGTCATGGATGGGAGCTTTGTCAATATGAGTACCCGATGTCGATGCTTGCTGCAAATTAGCCATCAAAATGCAGTTTGCATTGACTTCCTCAATCTCATCAAGATCTCCTACTGCAGCCATGAAATCAAATTCCTTAGCTTGGAGTTGGATCCCTGCCTCTTCCTTTTGAGCAATCAGCAACTGTGTCAAAATACAAGCAACATCCCTTTTTCTTAGTCTGGTTGTGCAGTTCATAGCAAGATGACCCAACCCTCTATAGTTTTAACACCATATCTGATTTCCATTGTTCCCATTACCATTACCTTCAGCCCATGTTGTTACAACATTACCATTCCTAATCAGATTTGCATTCAGATTAGCAATCCCCGGAACAACAATAAGTGTATTCTGATTTCCAACCCTCTATAGTTGTAACACCATATCTGATTTCCATTGTTCCCATTACCATTACCTTCAGCCCGTGCTGCTACAACATTACCATTCCTAATCAGATTTGCATTCAGATTAGCAATCCCCAGAACAACAATAAGCGTATTCTGATTTCCAACATTCTAAGCACCTTGATTCATACCCGGGCCGCGCAATCTGCCTATTACGCATATTGATGAAATTATCTATTGTTTGTTGGTGTGTGCGTGAGTAATACGTTTGAATGTCCTTTAGCCATTAGAACAAGTGCCATGGTCATTGTAGTTATGGGATCTGTAATGTCTTCAGGATTTGGCATTGGTTGTTTCATGTAGTTTGTGTTGAATGATGGTTGTGGGATGAAGTTGTTGTTGGGTTGTGGTTGTTGCATGTAGGTAACCGGTGATGGTTGATCTTGGTGAAACACTGTATAGTTGTAAGGATTGTTGAAATTTGCCATAAGTGCCAAAGGATCATGTGCTATTGCTAGTCGTTCTACCCTTAGTTCATTTACCTTTGCCTGATTGTATTTTAAGAAATCATACAATTGAGTGTAATCTACTTCATATAAATTCTTTATTTGGTGGACAATGGTAACATGTCGTCTCCATTCTGGTTGTAAGTTGTTTAGAAACTTGAGATTGCTAGCAATCTTTTCTGGAGAGTGTTTGTTTCTTTTGAAATCATTCATTAGCTTTAAAAAATGATGATAGCAAGACTTAAATGATTCCCCATTAGTAGAAGTAAACCTTTCCCATTCATTAAACAACTTAGCCTTTTTGTCTTGAATGCCAATATCAGATCCTTTCATCATTTGCTGAACACGTAACCAGATTTCTTGAGCAGTTTCACAACTATCAACAGCAGCATAGATCTCTTCAGGAAGACCAATTAGAATAATCTTGAATTGGCTTGAGCATCCCACTTACCATTATCTTTACATCTTTTTCATAATTACATCATCATTCTGCTCAAGACAGGTTCTTTCAGCAATTAGGACTTTTACGGTCTGGATCACCTGGTTCATGAATCATTCATCTACATAATGACCATAACATATTGGAGTTGTAGATTAGTCTTATTCCCCGTTTGGTTTTACTCTTTCATACGAAGAAGACAAGCAAGAAGACCATGTAACATAGTTGTATTTGTTGAGCCTAGGTGGACGGTTTTTGGATTCAGCAGCATAAATGTCTTGTTGAGTCGACATTGCAAAAAGTGATGTGAAATGATAAGCAAGGATCGGTTTAGTGATTAGTGATTATGAGAATAGAGTTCTAATTCATGGGATTTCACAATTCTATGATTAAACCGAGAAATAAATGATTCTTTTATAGGATTTTACTAAATCAAGAAGAAACTAAGAAAATTAGATTTGTTGTTGAAGGAGTTTTGTTTATATGAAGCCTAAAATCAGTCTCTTCCCACCTGATTAGCGGATCGACCTATGGCATCTTTCGCTTGAAATTAGGGTTTCAAACATAAGAATTTCCTTAAACCTGTGGCATGTTTCGCTTGAAATATGAACTTGTAATATTTCGCTTGAAATATGTAATGTAATGTTTCGCTTGAAACAAATTGGACAGAGTAACAATTCCTAAAGATGTAATATTTTACTTGGAATGTGACAACATGTATTACATAAATCGCATAACATATTTCACTTGGAACATAAATCGCACAAATTACATATTTCGCTTGGAATATCAAAATTTTGGCAGCACTTTGTTTCAGGAAATGAAGTTTTTCGCTTGGAATATGTAACCTGTTACTAACATAAATCACTCAGCACATGTTTTGCATGAAACATAAATCGCTCAGACACATTTCACTACCTTCAAAATATATATTTCGCTTGCTTTAAAAATGTTTTTAAGCCCATATTTTTACGATCCAAAAACGTGTTTTGATTCCCAAATAAGCTTCTAATAAGTGTAATACTAACAAAAGTACATCTTGATCATAAAAACAACACGTTTTAAGGAAAAAGTAGGTGAAAATGGATCAAACTCTTGAGACTTACGGTTTGAAACAAAAAACAAAAAAATGACTCAAAAACATGAAAGAAACTGTTTGAAGAAGCTAAACACGATCACTAATGACTCCTTGGCTCATGATACCACATGTTAGGCTATCATTTCATCACCACAAGACACGAAAATAAGCAAAATCTTAGAGATAGAAAGATGTTTTAGAGAGAGAAATAAAAGAAAGAAAATTAGAGGCTTTCACTATGAGAAAATGAGAAGCAACACCCTCCTAACATGCTAGGAGGGTTATATTTATACTACAAAGAGTATAGACTCCTTGTTGGGTCATTTGGGCCTTTAATGGACCAAACTAATGGGCTTTAACCTGACACCTAGGCCTAATTAGCTTAAATGAATTCTCGTAAAGTACGTTTTCCTATACAAGGCTCGGGAATATATAATGACCATCACTTTACATAAAAACACGACTAACACATGGCGATACAGTTACGTCGTAACATCAATTAAGCCTGTAACATAGGAAACCACATCAGCATTGTTACGGCGTAATGAGTTCATAACTGTTACGCCGTAACACATTCGATACTTATAAATAGAGTAGAGCCCCTCCACTCGACTCTTTGGCACCTCACATCACTCTCTTCACCTAACATTACCAAGAGGTGAACCAAGCCTCTAAAGATGAAGCATTCCACCAGAAGTCCAAGGGAGGATCACTGTACTTCATTTTAGCATTAATCATTTAAAAACTTAGTTTGTAAGAATTATGAATTATCAATCCAAGACTTCTTCATTTATTTCTTGTCTTACTGTTGCTATGAGTGGCTAAGCACTCTTAGTGCTGGCAGATCCATGTATATACAGTTGTTATGATTACTATTTCCTGTTTAATTATGGGTTTATTAGATATCCTTATAGCCTTTCATTGATCCTTGGGTTTTGGTAGTGTAGAGGGTGGCTTGGATCTTATTAGTCATGTTATTAGACTTACCGGTGAACGTGGGATTAATAGGGTACTAGGGTAGATTGGCACCTATACCTAGTGTAGGAATTAATCATATTACCGCCTTGGTCACATTAAACACTTTAAAAGCATAGAAACTCTTTCAGAGAGGGTTAATAATCTGTATAGATTATAGAATTGGTCTTAAGGATAGTTAGGGATTAACCACTACAAACTTGGATGCCTTGCCCATGTATCCTAGGGGAATTAGGATCACAGAATAAGTATAGGACAGACCTCAAATGACAATTCAGGTCTATCGATATTAGATCCACCAAGGAAACTTGTAATTGAACATTGCACAGGAAAACGTAATCATATCAATAGTAATGAAATGGCTAGGCTAGCACGCTTTTCTCCTTAAAATCAATCTTAAAACCATTTTCAAACGTGACAAAAATCAAATTATAACTAGTTTGTCAAGACCATTTTCAAACGTGACAAAAATCAAATTAGAACTAGTTTGTCAAGACCATTTTCAAGCGCTTTAAAATCAATCTTAAAACCATTTTCAAACGTGACAAAAATCAAATTAGAACTAGTAACATTAGCTCTTGGGACGACCTCGGATTTACCAACTACTGCACTATATACGACCGGGTTCTCTGCCCGTTAGTGCGTGTATCAGTAGACGAGTTTTTTAAAATTAAAACTTGGCAAATAATTATTCAAAACAATTTTACGCATCAATTATCCCCTTTCTCACTTTTAATCCTTTTGTATCATACCTATAAACTTCTATTCTATCTAATGGAATGTCCCTGGGTAGACCCCTCTAGTTCTGGCTGGATCATAGGACAAATACCTAAGCTTAACCACCTTATAACTTGATAAATTAAGTACATGGTTGGTCTATTGGTATTGCCACAGTTGCCTCTAAAACCTTTTCAAAATTTTACAAAGGTACTTGTGATATAATATCAAAACAATTGTACCTCGATAGTTTTTAACTTTAAAAAATGCCCCCCCTGCATATGTGCATTGATATTCAAAAATGTTTTGCACATACAAAGAAGAAGCTACACTAGAGTCATTAAGATCACATTTTACAAGTTATATATTTTAATCACATTTTCTTCCCTATCAAAAATATCAAATCTTTTGATATTTTGGACATCAATTGATTCAAATATGTCTGAAAATTATTTGGGGAGAAAAAATGTTCTGGTTATATATATATTAAGCCTTATTAGGAACATTTTAATGCTCTCCATTAATTTCTAAGGGTAGTATATGGTGTTGAGTACGTTAATTTGAAAGATTTTGAATTTCTTGAAAAATTCTTGAAAATTCGTACTCAAACACTATATATGCCTATTATTAGTCTTACATTACATAGTTACATATTCACAAGTTTTATAATTACGAGGTTTGACCTGAAAGAGTAGAACAAAGTATGACTAAGTCATATTGTCCGCTAAAGCAGTCTAAAGTCTTCCCAGTATTCCCTTCTACCAACAAACTTTTCCAAACTCCTCAACAACCTTCTTTCCAGCACCTGCCGATCAATATCTTTTACGATGTTGCGAGACTGTTTCTTTTCCAAGTTACTCCATCTCATTCTTGGCATGGCACTACTATACCACAACTCCAAGTTGTTAGTTATGTCTTTGAGTTTATCTCGAACTGATATAAGTGTACTATCACTGAACTTGTAGAGCTCGTGAGTATACATCGGTCTATTTCTCTCCAACTTATCTAAATAGATGACACCTTGAGGGTTAGAGTATGGAGTATATGGTTCTAAGTCAGAGATGCCAGCCTTGTGTGTCAGTAGCCTTGAGATGTTGAGCTTCTTCTGGTAGCTTTTGACACCAAGTTAAAGATCTTCTGCTCTTTTTTGGATTACAATATGTCTTGCGAACATACGTAATGTTGTGGCCAAGTGCACAATGTCCTCGCCTTTGAGGTTGAAGAGCCTATTTTGAACAACAAGAATCAACATATCCACGATGTCATTTAGATAAAGTCATGGAAAGTCGCCTTCTATGAACTTGTACAATGTCTAATCCGATCTTCGAACTTCAATCTCCTCTAGATGACAATAACCATATCACTTATAACTTTGACATTGGTCACTGCTAGAATTCTCTTGGTAGAGTATACATCATGTTTGGACAACCTGTTAGACGCATATCCATAGAATCTTTGTCGTTTGGGTTCCTAATGTAAAGTACCTAAAAGATCATGTCTGTCATAAGCTACCTTTATAGGACTCCATAACATGGGTACCATATCTTCAATTCCATGTAAGTCGTACTTAGCAGCCTTCATCTTGGTTAAGAAGTCGTATATGTTTTGTTGGTGCTTCCTCCTTGCAAGTATGCCAAATCATTGTTGAAGAAGTAATCAGCCAAGACAATCAGATGATTTCTTGATTCAAACAAAGGTAGTGGTTTACTTAAGTCGAATGGATATCTATCTCCTTCAGGGTTGTTCCAGTCTAATTTATCATTCAGTGCTTTGTAACATTCTTCCATATTATATTCGAGCTCCACAAAACTCTTGTAAGTGCCTTTGAGAAGATTGTAAACCGGTCCTACCAAATCAACTTTTGTTAGATCACTAATCTGTAGACGGTTCATGGCAAATGCAGTGAAGTTGATAGGAGTGCTCATCAATTCATTAAACATTTTAGAAGGTTTTTCTGCTTTGGCAAGATCACTAAGCCAATTCTGAGTAGGTCCATCATAATTTGTTTTGCTTGTGTTCCATTCAGGATCAGGAGTAGGATGTCTTTTATGTTTCTTAACCAGTCCTTTGGATTAGTCTTGACAATGGGTGTTTCATCAGTCTTACCTATGTCTTCTCCTGGATTCTATGGCACTTGAGTATCTCCAGCTTTAAACACTATCTCCTCTGCTTGAGCAGACTTGCCAGTAGATTTTAGCTGAGATTTGGTGGTGCCTTTGGAGGTATCATTTGACTTTACCGTCTTTGATGGTTCAACGTCTTTACTCGTCTCCCTTCTCTTTAACCCTTGGTCTGATCCAGCAGGAGGGTCTTCATCTCTATCAGCATCATCTGGCTTTCTTTTCTTTAACTTGTTAGCAACACCTTTATCCATGGCATCTTTATCCTCAAGTATTGACCCCAAAAGAGCATGATATAGAGCCTTGTGCTTAGGATTTCTGTCAAATGACTTGGATTTAGTCATTGTTTTGAACAAGGTTCTTTTCTGATCAAATTCTTTCAGTGCAACTTTATCGGATAAAGTGATAGTGTATTTAGTCTCTTGCTATTTTCCTGCTTGTTCCATCTTGATTTTACGAATATCTACATTACTTTTTTAAGGTTTTTGTTACTGTTTGAGCACTTCTATGACATCTGGTAGAACGGAGTATTCCTTAATGAATTATGTAGTATGTCTATGGAGTATCTTATGAAGAGCATCATCCAGACTTGTTCTAAGGTACTCTTTTACAGCCGTCAGAACTTCATATTTGATTGTTGCAAGAAGTGTTGTAGAGTGATCAACATGTTTGAGCTCTTAGACTTCTTTTTCCAAGTCAGATATTCTAAAGATGGATAGAAGAAAGGGTTTCAAATTCTAGAACTTCATGAGTTAAGGTTGTGACATCGGTAATTATTGGTGTTAGGATTGGTGTTGATTGTTGAGAATGAGGAATCAATGGAGGAATGGGTAGAGGAATGGTTGTTGCAGGAGCTGCTGTAACAGTTTCAGGGATTGATGAAAGAGTTGTGGGTTCAGGGATTACTGAAACTGGTACAGTGAGCAGTGAAGAAGAATGGATACTTGGATTTTCATGTTAAACTTGGACATCCAACATAGAAATAATTTCTGTCTCTACCAAGGAAATGTTATCAAGGTTGAGAAATATATTACCATAGTTGGTTGAAACAAATCGACCAAAACTTGCAACCTGAGCAGGAGCAGTGATGGGCTGTCGTGTAGGGTCAATTTATTGATTACCAAGTTTTAAATTTGAATTTAGCCGACTTATCCTAAAACAACACTTTAACGGGCAGTGTACCCGATCGGGTGAAGTTTCATAGTAAGTAGGGTGTCGAACACTAAGATCGAGGATGTTAACCTTATATTCTATTAGTATTTTAATTAATCTAATTAAGTTAATTCTAATTACTTGTTAAACCTATGCTAAACCTAGTTCTAATGATAATGGGGGGTTTTCAGCCTGAGAGACTGGCACAGGTATTATGGTGACAATAATCAATTCTAAACACAATAAACATGCAAGAAAACAATCAAAAGATAAAATAGCAGTACAAGCCAAATGATAGAAAACTGTATTAGCCATATTAAATCCGATTAAATTATGGTTTGTTTGTTTAATTCTTATCTCGAAGCGGCATATCATTCTTAAGACTTAGGCGGGATATCATCCAAACACCTAGACACATTGAATCCTGTCACAATTAGCGTATCCGCATAAAGCATCCTTTTAGTTTAATTATAATCTATCTTGGGATTAAAGCAATGGTGATCTTGTTAAACCCTAGCCTATCGGGATTTTACCCACTTACTGTTTGACGGTATTTTATATACTTGTAGCTCACTGTTCAAGTCGTTATCAATTAATTAAGAACATACTTGTTGAAACATTACGGGTCACCTGCCGATCCAACTAAGCTTATAATTCAAAGATAAAGATAGAATGTTATTTGTGATCCTATTGGTCCAGTAATATAAAACACGATATAGAGAGCTATCCCAGTATCTAGTTCACTTGTTTGGCATAACTAGACCTAGTTAAATGATAGGTCACATATTCAAACACATAAACAAGTATCATGTGATAAACATAATTAAACTTTAAACGATAAATTAAGAAATCGAATTTAAAACAAATTAAAGATTAAGTCTTCATTAAGATGGCTAATACCCAAGGGTATTAGCCCATAACTATTGTAATTATACAAGCGTGATCAAATAACCAAGGTAAACTAAACGTTTTACCGAATAATAATAAACATTAAATGATTACAAGAGTATAGGAATTACACGGTGTCTTTGATAGAATCGTAATCGATGCTTGACCTTTGGCTACTCTTCTTTTCTTTTAAAAATCGTCTTTTATGTGTATGGTATAGAGAATATGATTTTGCACACCAAAAACTCGTTTTTGAGTCTTCTATTTATAGTGTCTGAAAAAGACTAGATACGCCGTATTGAATGAGGTCAATACGGCATATAGGGGTGTTTTCCTTAGAGTGCGCACTAAGTTTATAATCAATTAGATATAACTTCTCAAATTATATTTATTCGCCAAATCTCTGAATGTCTATCCAGCTGGATACGGCGTATGAAGGAACTTGGTTACGCCATATAAGGAAGTGAGAATGCGCGTTTTCTTATGAAGTCCAGGCGCTGATACACCGTATCTTCTTTTTTGGATACGGCGTATTGAGTAGAAATAAGCAATCTTTAAATATCATCGTTTAAGCTCCAAAAAGTGCGCCTTTAAGTATGTCTTCACAAATCACTCCGTAATTACTACAATTTACAACTTTAAGCAATTATGTAACGATTCTTGCAATAATTATATAAAAGTGGATAATTTATTCGGGATAAATGATGGTATAAATGTAACGTTATTTGATGTCATCAGTCATGGAGCAGATGAAGGGAGAATGTGATGTGTTGAAGGAAAGGGAGAGATATGCCTTGAGTTAGTAAGTGAGTGTGTATTTATTCGAGTTACGGCTATGATATGTGGAATAAATAATCAAGTCGAGTCGGTTTCGAGCTCGAGTTTTATATGACGAGTCGAGCTCGAGCTCAAAATATAAAGCTCGACTGAGCTCGAGTCGAGTTTCAAGCTCGAGTTTTAGTATTCGAGTCGATGTCGAGGCTTTGGCCTAGATAGTACTCTGCTCGACTCGGCTCGTTTTACACCCCCTAAGGTCAATGGATTTGTTGCGGCTGCACAATGCTCAACACAAGTTGAAGAGAGTTCTTGAAAAGATAGGTTGTGCAAGTAAAGATGGTGATACGATCTATTGTGACAACAACTCAACTATTAAACTCTCAAAGAATCCAGTAATGCATGGCATATTGATGTTCGTTTCCATTTTCTTTGTGAACTGGTGCAAAGTGGAATAATCAACTTAAGGTACTATGTTACTAAAGAACAACTAGCTGATATGATTAGGGGGTGTTTTTTTTTGGGATTAAGTGGTAATTCTGAAGAGGTCTAGTTTAGCCACTTAATTGAGACAAATGAGTTTTTTTGGTTCTCTCCTATAAGAGAAAATAAGGGTTTGGGCCCGCTCATTAGGGTGAAAAAGAAACACCCCCAAATTGCCAACAAATCATTTGAGAGGCTTAAAAAAATGTTGGGAGTTAGCAAGCTAGAAGTGTAAGCTAACTTTTTTCTACAATTACCTTATGGGAGGGAATGTTATGGATTCGATCTACGAGTCTTCGGGTATAAGCTTGCTAATCTTTGCATTTTTCTGTTTTAAGCTTGGCTATTTTAAGCCTTTCTCTATCTCAGCTAATGAACAAGCTAGTTAACCTAGATTGTGTGAGTTACCATATCCTCTACGCCAAACTAACATTTAGTTACGTTCATTCGACTTACAATGGTTATATATTCATCAGTCATCGGACTGCTTTTCCACTTCAAAGTCAAATTTCAATGATTCTCAATCACGTCACCCGTGCGACCACTTAATAAGTACCCAATAGCCTCCCATTTATTCCCAAAACGCGCCTGAGCGCGTAATATAGTATCGTCCTCCTCAGGTGTAAAAGGCCTACTAACAAATTGGAGTGATAACCACCTTGACCTATATGATTGATCCGATGTACCCGGTATAGACTTACTAATTAGTGACCAATTGGGGCCGTGTTTCTTGACGAGATTTTGCAACATCTCTTCCTCCTCAGGCGTAAATGACCTTTGAAGTGATAACCACCTTGACATGCATGTCGTACGCGTTCGACCCGGTATAGACTTACCAATTAGTGACCAATTTCCCGGGCCATGTTTCTCGAAGAGATATAGCAACATCTCGTCCTCTTCAGGACTCCATGGTCCTTTGATATAATAGAAAGTAGAAGATAGAATTGATGATATAATAAAATGAAGAGGTATGGGGTATAATAATGAACAGTTATAAACATACATAATTAAATACATGGCTAGGCCAGCACTAAGAGTGCTTAGCCACTCATAGAAACAATAAGACAAGAAGTAAATGAAGAAATCTTGGATTGATAATTCATAATTCTTACAAACTGAGTTCTTGAATGATTAATGCTAAAATGAAGTACAGTGATCCTCCCTTGGACTTCTGGTGGAATGCTTCATCTTCTAGAGGCCTTGTTCACCTCTTGGTACTGTAGGGTGAAGAGGTGAAGTGAGTGATGCCAAATGAGTTGAGTGAGGGCTCTATTTATAAGTATCGAATGTGTTACGGCGTAACAGTTATGAACTCATTACGCCGTAACAATGCTGATGTGGTTTCCTATGTTACAGGCTTAATTGATGTTACGACGTAACTGTATCGCCATGTGTTAGTCGTGTTTTTATGTAAAGTGATGGTCATTATATATTCCCGAGCCTTGTATAGGAAAACGTAGTTTACGAGAATTCATTTAAGCTAATTAGGCTTAGGTGTCGGGTTAAAGCCCATTAGTTTGGTCCAATAAAGGTCCAAATGACCCAACAAGGAGTCCATACTCTTTGTAGTATAAATACAACCCTCCTAGCATGTTAGGAGGGTGTTGCTTCTCATTTTCTCAAAGTGAAAGCCTCCATTTTTCTTTCTTTTATTTCTCTCTATAGTTCTCTCTCTCTAAGATTTTTCCTTATTTTCATGTCTTGTGGTGATGAAATGATAGCCTAACATGTGGTATCAAGATCCAAGGAGTCATTAGTGATCGTGCTTAACTTCTTCAAACAGTTTCTATCAAGTTTTTGAGTCATTTTTTTGTTTTTGTTTCAAACCGTACGTCTCAAGAGTTTGATCCATTTTTGCTTATTTTTTCCTTAAAACGTGTTGTTTTTTATGATCAAGATGTACTTTGTTAGTATTACACTTATTAGAAGCTTATTTGGGCATCAAAACACGGTTTTGGATCAGAAAAATCTAGGCTTAAAAAGTTTTTTAAAGCAAGAGAAATATGTATTTTGAAGGTAGCGAAATATGTCTGAGCGATTTATGTTTCATGCGAAACATGTGTTGAGCGATTTATGTTAGTAGCAGGTTACATATTCCAAGCGAAAAACTTCATTTCCCGAAACAAAGTGCTGCCAAAAATTTGATATTCCAAGCAAAATATGTAATTTGTGCGATTTATGTTCCAAGTGAAATATGTTATGCGATTTATGTAATACATGTTGTCACATTCCAAGCAAAATATTACATCTTTAGGAATCGTTACTCTGTCCAATTTGTTTCAAGCGAAACATTACATTACATATTTCAAGCGAAATATTACAAGTGCATATTTCAAGCGAAACATGCCACAGGTTTAAGGAAATTCTTGTGTTTGAAACCCTAACTTCAAGCGAAAGATGCCACATGTCGATCCGCTAATCAGGTGGGAAGAGACTGATTTTAGGCTTCATATAAACAACACTCCTTCAACAACAAATCTAATTTTCATAGTTTCTTCTTGATTTAGTAAAATCCTATGAAAGAATCATTTATTTCTTGGTTTAATCATAGAATTCTAAAATCCCGTGAATTGGAACTCCATTCTCATAATCATTAATCATTAAAACGATCCTTGCTTATCATTTCACATCACTTTTTGCAATGTCGACTCAACTAGACATTTATGCTGCTGAATCCAAAAACCGTCCACCTAGGCTCAACAAATACAACTATGTTACATGGTCTTCTTGTATTCTTCATTATGAAAAGAGTAAACCAAATGGAAAGCTAATCTACAACTCCATTATGAATGGTCCATATGTTAGATGAATGATTCATGAACCAGGTGATCCAGACAGTGAAGTCCCTGTTACTGAAACCTTTCATGAGCAGACTGATGATGAACTTACTAAAAAAGAAGTAAAGAAAATGAAAGTTGATGATCAAGCCATTCAAATTATTCTAATTGGTCTTCCTGAAGAGATCTATGCTGCTGTTGATAGTTGTGAAACTGCTCAAGAAATCTGGTTACGTGTTCAGCAAATGATGAAAGGATCTGATATTGGCATTCAAGACAAAAAGGCTAAGTTGTTTAATGAATGGGAAATGTTTACTTCTACTAATGAGGAATCAATTGAGTCTTACTATCATCATTTTTCAAAGCTAATGAATGATTTAAAAAGAAACAAACACTCTCCAAAAAAGATTGCTAGCAATCTCAAGTTTCTAAACAACTTACAACTAGAATGGAGATGTCATGTTACCATTGTTCACCAAACAAAGAATTTATATGAAGTAGATTACACTCAGTTGTATGATTTCTTAAAATATAATCAAGCGAATGTAAATGAACTGAGGGCAGAATGACTAGCAAGAGCACATGATCCTTTGGCACTTATGGAAAATTTCAACAATCCTTACAACTATACAGTGTTTCACCAAGATCAACCATCATTGGTTACCTACATGTAACAACCACAACCCAACAACAACTTCATCCCACAACCATCATTCAACACAAACTACATGAAACAACCAATGCCAAATCCCGAAGACATTACAGATCCCATAACTACAATGACCATGGCACTTGTTCTAATGGCCAAGGCATTCAAACTAAACTACTCAACACCAACCAACAACAACTAGATAATTTCATCAAACCCTCGTAATAGGCAGATTGCACAGCCGGGTATGAATTTGGGTCAAGACAGACAGATGCAGATGGTTGGAGGTAATGGTGGGAATAAGTTTAGACAGTATGCTGGGTAGAATGTTGGAAATCTGAATGGGTATAACGCAGTACAGAATGTCAGGAATCCAGTTGTTCAGAATGCAGCTCAAGGTGTTTAGAATGTTGGAAATCAGAATACACTTATTGTTGTTCCGGGGATTGCTAATCTGAATGCAAATTTGATTAGGAATGGTAATGTTGTAGCAGCACGGGCTGAAGGTAATGGTAATGGGAACAATGGAAATTAGATGTGGTGTTAAAACTGTAGAGGGTTGGGTCATCTTGCTATGAACTGCACAACCAGACTAAGAAAAAGGGATGTTGCTTGTATTCTGACACAGTTGCTGATTGCTCAAAAGGAAGAGGCAGAGATCTAACTCCAAGCTAAGGAATTTGATTTCATGGCTGCTGTAGGAGATCTTGATGAGATTGAGGAAGTCATTGCAAACTGCATTTGGATGGCTAATTTTGCACCAAGCATCAACATCGGGTACTCAGACTGACAAAGCTCCCGTCTATGACTCAGATGGATCAGCTGAGGTACACCATTATGATAATTGTTATAGTAATGATATATTCAATATGTTCACTCATGAGTAGTATACCGAGATACTGGATCCTATTACTGAGCCACATATGATTCAACAAAATAACAGTAATGTTATCTCTGTGGAATCTAGTGT
>BQNB010002142.1:4218-89495 GCA_026074375.1 Tanacetum coccineum
TAAAAATGAGCTTAAAACGATGACTGGTGCACAAACGTTGAACTTAGAATGAGTACCGGTTAATTAAAACTCAAATAAGGACTAACGGTGCAATTATGTTTCACTTTAGAGGACTAATGGGCTGTTTTATAAGAATAAGGACTAATGGTGTAAACTAGTTTCAACAAGAAGGACTTGAAATGCAACATAGGACTAAAGGTATAAATGTATTAAACCTTCAAGGACTGCATGTGTACATTTCTAATTTTGGTTTAGTAATTAAAATTTTTCCCACCATTCTCTTTCATCTTCTATGTTTTTTAAAATTGAAATGTAACGTTTTATAGTTTTGATGTTTTTAACTCGTACAGTTATCGTCGAAGAAAACCAAATATACCACGATGATCGAAAACGAGTCACGATCACAATGATATAAGTTATAAGTCCCGTAGTTAACCGTCACACGAAACCGAAAAACCTGAAAATACTTAAACGTGTATAGTTTCTTCTTGTGGACTTGCTAATTCGGTTTACACTAGATCTTGTGAATTTGGTCACAATAACCAACTACGTATTCAGTCACAAATGTCAAGTTGCGTATTCAGTTGAGAAAGACAAACTGTGAATTCGGTCGTCACACAAAACTTGCTAATTCGTTTCCTTCTTCAAAGTTGCTAATTCGGTTATGCTTGAGGAGTTGCGAATTCGGTTAACAAAAGGAGTTGCGTATTCGGTTGATGAAGAGAGTTGCAAATTCGGTTGATAAGGATTTGCAAATCCGGTGGTCCTTCAACAATTGTACTAGTCGTCCTTGTTGTCTTTATGCCAAACCCCAAATCGTCCTTGATGCTAAAAATGTGGATCTTATCCTTTATTGCAAACGGAGAGGACGACAAAGATAAGCTAACCAACAAAACTTTTAAGAAGCTTGTGGATAAGCAAATAAGCCACGAGAAAATTTCAACAAATAAGCTTCGAAAAAAATTCTTGTAATGAACCAATAAGCCACGAAAGGAACTACAATAAGCTAAAACAGATTATAAGTTATGAAAACACTTGTAAAAAAAAGCTTACATAAGCTTTGTTCTAGTAGCTCTAAAGAAGTTTCTAAAAGTTGTTTTGAGAAGAAAGAGGTCATGAAATATATCCAGTATAACGCTACACATGTTTTTAGAAAAAAGAGTCAAAAGCTTTTTATATTTGCATAAACCAAAAAGTCAAACACGCAACTGTTAACAATATTGTTTGAAAAACAATTTTGATGTAATAAGATAAATCTTTAGCCCAACAAGTTTCCAAGTATGAAAAACAGTGTTTGATTTGCGACTGAATTTGAGTTAAAAATAAGCTCGAAACGTAAGCAAAAAAATAGAAGCACGAAATAAGGAATAGAAGCTAAAAAACACAAATAATCAACTCACTAGCGAAACCAACTAAACCCACTCTAGCTCTGATTAACGCACATGTTTTTGATGATATTCAATGTTCAATCACCAAGACACAAAAATAGAAGAAAAGAAATTTTGAGAGAGGAAAGAAGTAGAAAGAGAGACAAAGAGGAGAAAAGAGAGGATGGTTACTGGCAGCTTAGAAAAGAAAATGAGAAGTAAACCTTGTTCACACTTTTTGGGGAAGGGGGGGGGGGGGTGGGGGGGGGGGGGGAGTTTTTTTAATATTGTACATAGAGTGGATAAGCCTTGTGGGCTTTCTTATGTATCTATTGGGCCGGACCTAATACAAATAGACTTAAGCCCAATTAGCTTAAATAAATTCCCGTAAGATATGTTTTACTTATACAAGGCTCGGGAAAAATAATGACCATCACTTTACTAAAAACACGGCTAACAGATTTATACGCATTGTAGATCCGGCGATTTATACGTTTTTGATATGACGATTTATACGCGTTAGAAATCCGGTGATTTATACGTTTTAGGTATACGGCGATTTATACGAGTTTGACATCTGGCGATTTATACATTTTTGGTAGACGGCGATCTATACATTTTTGGTACACGACGATTTATACCGTTTCCAAAGGCCGCGATTTATACGGTTTCCAAAGGGGGCGATTTATACCATTTTTGGTGAAATCTACCGAATTTCATTTTTGGTACACACAGAAAATCAAATTTAGTGAACCATTTTTGGTAAAATCAGAATTTACCAAAAATCAATTTTGGTTAAGTCATATTCGATGAAATTTAAGATTTGACTTTCATTATAACACTTCTTTTGGACTTCAAAGAAACGTAAACAAACAATAATTTCCAACTTAACAACAACTTCATATTTCACGATTTCTTCTTGATTTAGTAAAGTCCCGTAAAAGTTTCATTTCTTTTCTCGGTTTAATAAAGACTTGTAAAATCCCGTGAACTCGAATTCCATAACAAACCACAATCTCAATCACATCATAAAACTTAAGATCCGATATCCATTCACAACATTAAAATGTCAAATACCAATACCAATTTGCAAACTCAAGCATCAAATGCTCTTTACAATGCCATCATGGAAGCAGGTGGTAAAGACTGTCCACCAATGTTAGCACCTGGTAATTACATTAAGTGGAAATCCAGAATCAAGAGATACATCGACACCAAACCTAACAATGAACACATCCATTATTGCCTCCAGAATCCACCCTATAAATTTAAATGGATTGCGAAGACTGTTCTAGTTTTAGAAGTTAGTTCAGAAACCACTACATAAGGATACATAAAGAACTATAAGAATGTGTCACAAGACATAAGGAACCAATTGGATGCTGAAGTTGTTCAAATAATTCTCACAGGGATAGATAATGATATCTACTCCACAGTTGATGCCGTCAAAATGCATGTGAAATGCGGAAAGCTATTGAAAGGTTGAAACAGGGTGAATCAATCAATGATCTTGAAACCAATTTATATTGGGAGTTTGAAAAATTCACATCGGATGGTGAATCACTTGAATCATATTACTCAAGGTTCTACAAGATGATAAAGGAGCTTGTTAGAAATCAGTGTGATGTTACAAATCATCAAGTGAATGTTCAGTTCTTACTTTAATTATAACTAGAATGGCAAAGGTTTTTGACACTTATTAAGCAAAGTCAAGAGCTGAAGACTGTCTCCTATCACAAACTTTATGACATCCTGAAGCAACACCAGAACGAAGTCAATGAGATAAGAGCTAAAAGACTAGCACGCATTGCTAATCCACTTGCACTTGTTGCTCAACAATAACCAGTTTACCATCCTAATCAATATAATCAAAATTCCTCAACTAAATCCACCACAAGCTACAACCAGAAATAGAGGTTAAAGCATTTGTCCAACTCACCTCCACCAACTTATGATCCCCAAAAACCTGAAATGGTTGCTGACGATGATCATTGTCAAAATGGAGAATGAGATTAATAAACTTATGGCTTTAATTTCTCCATCATTCAAGAAAATCTACAAACCTACAAACAACAACCTCAGAACTTCATCAGACACTCGTAGAGCACATCAGGATAATACTCTAAGAATCAACAAAGGATCTGGGTATGATAATTAGAGGGCAGTTAATGTTGCTGGGAGCTAGGAAAAATTGTAGGTCACAGGTGGAGCAAAGAGTCTGGGATTCAGTGTTATAATTTCAAGGAATATAGGCATGTAGCAAGGGAATGTCAGAAACCGAAACGAGCAAAGGATGCAGCTTATCATAAGGAGAAGATGCTATTGTGTAAGCAAGAGGAAGCTGGAATCTAATTGAGTGCTGAACAAGCTAATTAGAGGGATGACACTAATGATGAACCTGACGATTAGGAATTGGAAGCACATTATCTGTACATGGCACAAATTCAAGAGGTTACTCCAGATGCGCTACAATTCCTGGACCATCTTTGATACTGACCGTTTGCAAAAGATTACATAAATGATGATGAAGAACTATAAATTTGTTGCCAATGACAAAGAACATCCTGAGCAACCTGAATCTGTTAATGACACATATCTGGAGAAATAAGGTGATACTAACATCACTATTGATTCACTGGATATGAGTACTAATAAAGAAACGGTTGTCCAGGATGATGATGGTCTTGCTAGAGAACGTGATTTGCTTGCTTCTTTAATTGATAAACTAAAATGTGAAATTGATGACAGCAAAAATCGTAATAAGTTTTTGGAATCATCAAACAAGACTTTAGTTGATAAATTGAAAGGTGAAATTGAGGATCTCAAAACCAAAAATAAAAAATTAGAATCATCAAATAACCATTTCAAAGAAGCAAACAATGAACTATGAAAGACTAATCAATTGATGTTTAAAGACCTTATGAAGTTCCAAGCTGAACTTGATAGATATCATGATGTGAATTATGCGTCAAAGGTGGAAATTGATTGTGTAAAAGCTAAAGGAGATTTAATGTCATACAAAATGAAATCTTAAAAGTCACTTAATCAACATACTCGAAAGATAAATGATTTAAATCAAATGATTTCAAAAATGAAAAACGAGCTTTTTGCACATCAAGAAACCATCTCCATAATGTCACAAGAAAAAGAGGCTCAGAATAAGTTTTATAAAACTCGTGAAGACAAAGAAATTGAAAAGGTCATTGCTTTAGAAAATAGAAATCAAAGCTTTGGATGATATTGTTTACAAAACCGATTAATCAGTTCAAACGATGAATATGCCTAATCGTAATTAGAAAAAACGAGTTTTGTTTAAACCTGATACCTCCAAAAGCTCAAGAGAGTGAATCCTCGTTGTATTATATAGGTTGCTATGAATGAAATCTGCTTTAATGTTTAGCTCATGAATCTACGAAACAATTCGTCTTTCCCAAGAAAGTCGATCAAAATTAAGTGATATAATCAGACCTTTTGATTATAACAAGTTGAATAATCTTTATGATTTATTCGTTCCACAACGTGAAAAGTCACCTGAACAAAGATATTTTTCAGAAAGGTCAAAAATGAGTCATATACTTGCAAGAATGAAAATCAAAGAGACTTTAATAAACACACAACTTTGTTGAAAGACGGATTGATTAATCCATTCCATGGATCAAAATGTAAAAGCTCTAAAAACTTGACAAATAAAAGTAGTGTTGACATGATTTTTGATGGAGTGGAACTTTGCAAACAAACAATCACTAAAAGGACATAATTTGGTCATATAATCCCATCATTTAAATACAATCAAAGGAAATTAGTTCTCCAATCGAAAAATCAATGTTGATTTAGAAAAATTTCACTTGTGTTTGAAAGAGAAAATGGTTGCTGATTTGAGATACTTTAATTCTCTTGAAAATGAAGTGGACTCTCTTAAATCTCAACTAGAAACTCAAGAAACACAGTTTTTGAACACATTTCGATCGACTTTCCAGGAAATATTATTATGCTAATCACATGAATGCAATACTTGGTGTGTATACTACTCTCGATGAATCCACTGATTTACAATGTGAATATGTAGACAAAGTTGTCAAATGTGAACGTCTTGAAAAAGAGCTTTCAAAAAGTAATACAACGTCAAAGAATTTTGAAGCACTTTAACAACATGCGATTAATCTTGAACTTGCTTTACAGCAATGTCTAGAACAGATAAAAAATGACAAAGCTTTCAAAGAAAATCATTCAAACGCATTTCTGAAAGAACATGAACAATATTTTGAAATTCAAGATCTGAAAGCTCAACTTCAGGACAAAAACATTGCATTATGTGAATTAAAGAAAATTTATGAAAAGTTGAAAGGAAAATCTGTGGAAACTAAGTTTGATAAACCATCGGTTATTCGCCAACCGAATGCTTTTAAAAGTCAAAGACAATCAGTTTTAGGTAAACCGACTACTTTTTCAGATTCTCTTGCAAAGAAAGATTTTCAAAGTCAAAGTCGGTTACCACAAATAATGTGTCTAATGATTTTTCAAAACAAGTCACTGCATAGATTTTGCCTCAGAATGTGAAGTCAATTCTAAAGAACACAAATGTGATTGCACCAGGAATGTACAAAGTGCACACAAGCCGATCAAAGCAAAACACCACAGTTGCCTCAAGAATATTAGGAAAAAAATACTAACAAACGCGTGTCTTTCTTTATAGGAGTAATTCCCACTACTAGTGCTAGCAGACCACAACTTAAGAGCAATCAATTAGAAGATAGAGTCATGCCTAACAATAGTCAAGGGAAGAAGCAAGAAGTAGAAGACCATCGTAGGAATTTTAAGTTTTCAAATAATAAAACGTCTGCAACTACGTGTAATGACAATTTGAATGCTAAGACCTCGAATGTAAACTTTGTTTGTGTTACTTGTGGAAAATGTGTGCTAAATGACAATCATGAATATGTTGTTCTTACATAAATTAATGGTGTAATTCTTGGGGCTAAACAACCAATTGTGTGTCTATAGTACTAGAGAACCAAGCGAATTATGAATCAAACAGTTCAACATCCATTAAAAACTTTGCTTAGAGCATCAACTACTCAGAAACCCTAGAAGTCAAAATTAGGAAGTAATATGAGCAGAATAGTAAGACATGGAAAAAAGGGTGGTACCCTAATTACACCAACTGGATACAAAAAGAAACCTAAGTCCACCAATAGGAAATGTCAACACAATTTAGTATGCACTAGAAAAGAATCTATAACTGTAATATTTAGAAGCTATGAATCCTAGGTGTTTTACTCTGTCCAATACTCCATTGTCTTCTAATTCTTTTACAGCTCGTAGAGATAATTCTATTCATCGTCGACTCTGGGTGCTCAAAGCACATGACGGGAAAATCTCAGCTACTAAAAGTAATTTTGTGGAGAAATTTCTGGGTACGGTGAAGTTTGGAAATGATCAAATTGCACCAATTCTTGGTTATGGAGATCTGGTTCAAGGAACTATCACTATCAAGAGGGTTTATTACGTCGAAGGGCTAAATCACAATTTATTCTCAGTTGGTCAATTTTGTGATGCAGATTTGGAAGTTTCTTTTCGGAAGTCTACATGTTACATCCGTGATTTGAAGGGAAATGATCTACTCATAGGTTCTCGTGGCACATATCTGTATTCCATCACTCTTCAAGACACATCCACTCCCAATCCAATTTGCTTAATGGCTAAAGCTACATCGTCACAAGCTTGGTTATGGCATTGTCGTCTTTCTTACTTGAACTTCAATTCCATCAACTTGTTGTCAAATAATGATATTGTGATTGATCTTCCAAAGTTAAAATTCATCAAATATCATCTTTGTTCTTCATGTTAGTTTGGGAAAGCCAAACGAAAGTCTTTTCACATAAAGACTACCCCAAGCTCCAAAAGACGGTTACAACTTCTACACATGGACTTATGTGGTCCCATGCGGGTAGAAAGTATTAATGGGAAAGAAATATGTTCTCGTAATTGTTGATGACTACTCCAGATATACTTGGACTCACTTCTTGAGATCCAAAGACGAAACACCTGAAGTTCTTATTGATTTCCTCAGACTTGTCCAAAGAGGACTTCATGCTCAAGTTAGAACAGTTCAAACTAACAAAGGCATGGAGTTTTTAAATAAAACTCTTCATGCATACTTTTCTCAAGAAGGGGTTGAACACCAAACGTCAACTTCTCGAACACCTAAACAAAACGGCGTTGTCGAAAGACGGAACCGTGCTCTTGTTGAGGCTGCTCGAACAATGCTAAGCGCCGCTAAAGTTCCTTTGTTCTTCTGTGCTGAAGCAATTGCAACAACATGTTTTACTCAAAACCGTTCACTCGTCATTCCTCGACATGAGAAAACACCTTACCACATCATAAATGGCCAAATCCGTTTTGTTAAGTTTCTTTCACTTTAATGCTCTCTTTGCTACATCGCCAAGATGGTGAAAATCCTGTACAAAATGAATGGGGGAAAAAAGGAAACAGTGATGCATTATTTTTTGTAGGGTATTCTACTCAGTCAAGAGCATACCGAGTATATAACAAGAAAACAAGAGTGATAGTTGAAACCATTCATGTCAACTTTGACGAATTGCCTTAAATGGCGTCAGATCACGTCAGTTCTGACCCCGTTCCATAATGTCCAACAACGGCACTTGAACATGACAGTTTAAGTCCCGGTTCCCAAAGTCAATAAAATATTCCTCAAGCAGTTGAGACAGTAACAACGTCAAATGAGTTGGATTTGCTATTTAGTCCGATGTTCGATGAATTACTCAATGGAACTACTCCAGTTGTGTCAAAGTCTTCTGCTGTACATGCTGCTGATGCATCTGATAAACGTCAACAACAACCAGATTCAACTTCATCTACTTCAACTCTAGCAAAACTGTCATTGCTGATGGAAACTTTGACTTGTAAATATTTTTGTTTTTCTATTTATTTTGATTTATAAATATTTTTGAAAAAAGAAAATACAAAATATAAA
This sequence comes from Tanacetum coccineum, assembly GCA_026074375.1. NCBI lineage: Eukaryota > Viridiplantae > Streptophyta > Magnoliopsida > Asterales > Asteraceae > Tanacetum > Tanacetum coccineum. Next base: position 12,580 of record BQNB010002142.1, read on the forward strand.
ACCTATAAAAAGAAAATACAAAAATATAAAATCCAGAAAAACAAAATATAAAATTAGAAAATTTCAAAAATACCAAAAAGAATCCTCTCGACATGTCTCTTGGAATCGATAACATTTACGTACCTAGAAATGTCGATTAACATTGACACGGGTGTGTAAATGAAGTTCGAGCAAGAGTTCAAGTTTCAAAACAAGTCATTTCTAAATTTTCTTTGTGACTTATGTACATTTCAGTGCATAACTCCGACCCGAATGTAATAGAGACGTGTACGCTTTAGTGCACTTACTCTACAAATAGAAGAGAAGTATTTTATCATGTGTTTTAAAAATCGTTGAACATAATTTTTCAAAAAGAACTTTTCAAGTCAAATTGTTCACAATATCATTTGTGATATCTTTCCATAATAAATGGTATTTGTTAAAATTATGTGTTCAACACTCCTTTCTCAAATAAGTTTAAAAATTATGGCATCAATTTTTCTCAAAATGTCATACTTATGTAGATCAATTTTGAGGGTGAGCTTTTTAAACAAAGCCATTTATGTGTTGGTACATCTCATAAATGTCAATGTTATAGTATCCAAATACATTTCGTGAAATTAAAAATGGTGGAAATTATAATGTCAATTAATCAATTCACAATGCATCTTATCTCAGTCTTCACAATTTGTGGTTGTCATATCAATTTTTTCCTTGTAATGACAAGGTTTTAAAAAATATTGGTACCCACATTTCGGGGTTTGAAGGAGAGCTATCAGAAAATGATCATGCAATATCGTGGTAAAATTTTTCTCCCATAGCGGAATTTTTTCATGCCATAAATTTTAATCAATTGGTTATTTCAAATACTAAATGTTTTTATTATTTAAAATAAGGGGAGAAAAATGTTGAGGTAAAATGTGATAATAAGAATGTGATCTTTTTAAGACTCTAAGTGCAACTCTTTTCTCTTCTTGTGCAAAACAATTTCAATCTCGATGCACATTTGAGGGGAGTATTTCAAAATGTCCTGTATCACAGGATTTATGGTTCGATCTCTAAACCCAACAACCAATGAACTCACGACGTCGATGAGATCATAAATGTGGTTTAAGGTTAGGTATAAGACCTATGATCTTAACAAAACCAATGGATCTACCCGAGGACATTCCATGATAGAATAAGAAGTCCTAGTATAGATTGGAGATTAAGAGAATAAGGAATAATGCCGACTAAGATTGAGCTAACACGGAACAACCACACCAAGGGTGTTAGGATGATGTCTGGTAAGCATTGAAGGGTTGAAAATGAAATAAGAAAAGTATTGATAAAGGGTGAAAATAAAGCAGCCCTCCACACAACTTAGGCAAAACCTGGTCCCCAATATCATAATCTATCAAATCAAAGAATATGTATGGTAATTGAATAAATCCGCCATAGACCCATATGCAATGCACAACCCTTCCTAGCCATTCAAGTTTCTCTCAAAAGAAACTTGTCTCATTTGTCATGGAGATATACACGTTATCTATTGACATCTCACTTCGAGATTGTTGATATTGAATAGGTGGCAGTCTACTCCAGCCTCTGATTACTAAAACCAAAGTGCACAAATCGAGTCTAGAGCCAAGAGAGATCAAATTATAAATCTCATTAGGACACAATCAATGTATAACACTTGTTGTTCATCAATAAACAACATTTGGTATAAAAAGAGTCGTACGCATTATCCTTGAGATCTTGCCAGAACATCAGAGTGATACTCTTTAGTATTCACAGTGACGATGGAAATTGTAACATTCTGTATTTTCAGGTTATTATTTTGCTAGTGAAGCATTGGGAGCATTCGAGTCGCGCGGATATATATATTTTTGAAGGCTTAATAACTGTGTACTATTTGACAAACGGTTTTTGACAATGTTTTCTAATACATTATAAATGAAACCTGTGCAACTCTGATCTTTTATTAAATAGAATATGACTTTATTTAAAACCGTCTCTTTTGAGGTCGTTTTCTGTGACTTGTACTTTGTGCCTTGAAGTCGCACCCCAATGTTACTATTCTGTTGCCGTCCAATTTTGAGGGTGTGACAGTTTGGTATCAGAGCACTGGTTGTAGAGAAATAGGTCGTTTTCAAAACCTAGACTATAACCGTTTTTTTGAAAAAATTTAAGATCCTTTCACCGTTGTCCGATATCCGCACGCGCATGCTCCCTGATTCCTTATATGCTCTCTTTTGCATCTCTACTTTTATTACATAGGTAACGAGTATTTAATACTTGGCTATGATTTCGCTCTCTTACGTCTATCTTATGACGTCTTACTATTTACCTTATATCGGTCCGTTATATAAATATTGATCACTCTGATTTTCGTGTACTTCCTGATTTCTCATTTACTTCCTTGAGCGTTGATGCTGGTATTATATAAGGATACCTATACATATGGGCTAATTTCTTCTTGATCTCTTACGATTAACTTCGATCATTTACGTGACTTTACTTTATTCCCTTTTGACGATATTGAAATTCGGCGTAGTTTGTCAATTCCACTGATCATTTTACCATTCGACTTCGAGTTGAACACTCTTCTTATGCTTTTAAATCGCATATGTTGTTTCGTAATCCATCGTTTTGAAGCCTTCCAGTTGATGGGAGTACGACAATTAACTTGTCACCTCATACGTATCACCTTGGAGCACCTACCTTTAGAACACGACTCTTTACGTCCACTTTGTTGATTGAATAATTCTTTACGCGTCCGTTCGGACATTCTTTATACTTGCTATGACCTATCGCTTTACAAACAATCTCGATGTCAACCTATGAACCATTTTGCTGCTGTATCATAAACTATTTAACTATCATTTTGTTGTCACCCTATGAGCTACTTCACGTTCACTCTATTGATTATTTCATTACGCTATAAAACTATTTGATACCATTTCATACATCACACCATTTTGACGAGAATGAGCATTGCATCGTTGGCCCTCAAATATACATAGTCTAATCATCTATGTATATTTGGTGCATAGACTGATTACCTATGCATTCAGGAAGAACCATGTCATGCTGAGAGTAGTCACCTTAAAACCTACACATATTCATCAACACAATTCCTTTTATCATTTTATGTATACATATGTTCTATGTAGCAAAATCACCATAAGAACTTTTGAACATGTGAAATGGATTTTTTACTATGTATTTATGGTATGGTAACACTTTTTCAATAATTATGAGGTTGGTAATATCAAGATATAATGGGATTATAAATGTAGTGACCAATGTTGGTATTAATGTATAAAGAGTGTATGTTATAACCTTAGTAAAGTAAAAGATACTTAATGAAGTTTATGGCTAAGAGATCATTGTTTAAAGGACTGATAAATTAGACCATTTGGACAAAGTATTAACTAATGGACATACTAATATGTAAAACATATGGTATAATGGCTTTGGAAGACTAGTGATTATGTATTATTTTAAAAGAAAATAAATTAAAACAAGTTATATAAAATGAACACATATTCATTTAATAAGGGACTATTTTGGTTCGATGTTCCAAATACAACTGGGTTTTGATATTTTTATTAATAGTACAGTCTCATGACATTCCAAAAAGGTAAGAAACTCGAAAAACCGATTTATAAACTAAAAAGATACGACAAATATACGTTTTACGTTAATACCGAATTTGAACACCACCCAAATTCTGGTAGCACAGGCGGAATGATAACAATGGGTGCTACATCATAGTCCCATAGGCACAAGCACAGAAACACCTCAAAAGAGTCTTAAATAAATTTCACATTCCCGTTATATTAAAACAGAGTTTTACAAAGGATCCCATTTATAATGCAATAGAAACTATTTTTTTTAAAAACTTGTCCCGAATGATATACAAGTTATTAGCCTTCCAAAAATCATATCCGCGCGACTCAAATGCTCCTAATGCTCCACTACAAATAATAACCCTGAGAAAATACATGCAAAAACGTCAACAATAATGTTGATTAATCCATAGGTTTAAGTAAAATCAGTATTGAAATAATTTAAAGTAATATTTCAGTAGAAAAAGAAGCGTTACTAATATTCCAAAGTATTATTTCTGATCTGAAATCCAATTAGTGATTCAACAAATCAAAAAGTATTTAGAAGTGGGCCACAAGACTTAAGTAAGGGTGGACTAAGTACGCATTCCGAAGTCCAAAACAGGTAATGGCGACAAGAGAAAAAAATTCAACAAGTCTAAAAGAAATAATTATTATTGCACTAAGCTCATGAAACCGAAGCCTTTAACTGTTTGTGCCCTAAAACAATATAGGGTGCTTGCCAAAACATGCCTATACGTTCTTTCTCAATGTTAAATGCACCATGATCAACTTGTGACCATAAATTCCAGGTGGGGATTGTTAGTCCCGATAGATCTATCCACAACACTAGCGCTTACCCCTACGAGATAATTTAACGGTTCATGATAGTAGGGACTTAGATAGTGGCAATATAGTTACTACTTAGGCAATAATATTCAGGCAGTAATCTGGATAGCATACAATTTTAGAAAACACTTGTATCCAAGGTAAAACAATCATGTTGTTCAAAATTCACAGTTTTAAATATAGGTATTCAACGATCTCAAATCATGTAGTAAACAAATCAAGCTTTGGTAAAAATAGTCACATAACGCTTATGTAGTAGAAATCAATAATAAAACGAGCATGTATTCTCAGCCCGAAAATAGTTTATGAAACCCTTAAAAGAGAAAAGGTGAGGCTATGAACTCACAAAGTCTTAAACAGTAAATGCATCTTTATAAGATAAACGGGCATGTAAATGAGTATGTATTCAAGTTTGTAAACGAGTACAAATAAGTAGAAGTTTGTAACGAGCATGTATTCTCCCCCAAAACAATTAAAAACAAGTAAAATAGGGGCTATGAGACTCACCTTGAGTGAATGAATCAACAAAATAGATCAAATTTTACATGTTACGATTAAGCATATTCATTGTTTGAACTTGATTGAACGTTTATATACAATATATCCAAAACCTTTACTTTATTTCCTAATAGAGTTTCAAATAAAAAAAATTGACTAGATCGGTTCCAACTATGTTGACAGTAGATCGGTTGAAACTAGAAACCAGTAGATCGGTTGAAACTACAAACCAGTAGATCGGTTGATACTACAAACCAGTAGATCGGTTGAAACTAGAAACTAGTAGATCGGTTGAAGCTACAAATCAGTAGATCAGTTGAAACTAGAAACTAGTAGATCGGTTAAAACTACAAACCAATAGATTGGTTGAAACTAGAAACCACTAGATCAGTTAAAACTACAAATCAGTAGATTAGTTGAAACTAGAAACTAGTAGATCGGTTGAAACGACAAGCCAGTAGATCGTTTGAAATTAGAAACTAGTAGATCGGTTGAAACGACAAGCCAGTAGATCGGTTGAAACTATACGAAACCCACAATCTTTAAAACACAAAAGATACCTTTTTGATGGTTGTTTTGTAAAAATTCTTGTACAACTAGTGTTACTAACCCTATAGGAACAAGAAAAATAGAATAGGAACATGGAAAGAATTAGAGAACTTATAAGGTTTTTAAGCTCGTAAAAATTTTAAATCAAGATTTTGCGTCTTTATAAAGGTTTTTGTAACTACAAAGAAAGATGAAATAAATGTATTTGGTCATGATTCTAGAAGCCATTTACACTATATCCAAGGTATTAGATCAAACTTTAGTATGTAAAGTTCTTTGTAATATATAGAGGAGTGCTTTCGAAATAACAAAGAAAAATAGTGAAAAAAGGTACGTTTCAGTGTTGCAGAAGAAAGTAACAGGCGAATCAAATATAAAACACAAAGACTAAACACACCACTTCATAGCTCTGATACCAATTGATAAACAATCAAATAACATACTTGAAGAGGTAAAGAGAGGTGATTTTAGAGAGAGAGTGGTTGGATGAACATTTAGAGAGAGAAAGTAAAACAAGAGAGAAAATACATTAAGTGTGTGAAAGAAAATGAACCACCAACACCCTCTCCAAGGCATGGAGAGCGTATTTATACCCTAAGTATGGCCGGCCATGAAGAGCATGTGGGCTTTCCATGGGCCTTTTGGCCTAATTAGATTATTATCATTACATTTTTCTAACTACGGGTTTTGACTAACTATTATTGGAAGTGACCGATACTTTTCGTGTTTCTAACAATAGAGAAATTAAAGCCATGAGTTTATTAATCTCCTTCTCCTACATTTCATCACTTTCAGCAAACTATAGGTTTCTTGAATCTATATGTGGGTGGTGGAGAGTTGAAATTCTTACTCTGTTTCTTCTTCTGGTAGCAGCTTGTTGGGTTCTGCGTTTGATTGAATTTTGAGGGTAGTGATAGGATTGGTTTTGTGGGATGGGCTAAGCTGGTTGTTGGTTGGCAACAAAAGTTCCAAGTGGATTAGCAGTACGTGCTAGCTTTCAGCTCTTAACTCATTGACTTCATTCTGGTTGTTTGCCTTTTAAAATGTCATAAGTTTGTGGTAGGAGACGTCTTAACTCTTGAATTTGCTGTTAACAAACTTGTCACATAATCCAGTTTGCATTTTGGTTGTGAATTGAGTACGGTGGACATTCATTTTGATGATGTGGTAACTTATTTACACTATTGCTGAAATGCTCTTTTCATCATCTTGTAGAACCTTGAGTAATACGATTCAAGTGTTTCACCATCCCTGGATGTGAACTTTTCAAATTCCCAATATCGATTGGTTTCAAGATCTTGAACATTTATTGATTTACCTTGTTTCAACCTTTCAATTGCTTTCCAAATCTCACATGCATTTGGACAAACATCAACTATGGAGTAGATATCATTATCTATCCCTGTGAGAATTATTTGAACAGCTTCAGCATCCAATTGGTATCCTTATGTCTTGTGACACATTTTCTTATATTTCTTTATGTATCCTTATTGTAGTGGTTTCTGAACTAACTTCTAAAACTAGAACAGTCTTCGCAATCCATTTAAATTTATAGGGTGGATTCTGGAGGCAATAATGGATGTGTTCATTGTTAGGTTTGGTGTCGATGTATCTCTTGATTCTGGATTTCCACTTAATGTAATTACCAGGTGCTAACATTGGTGGACAGTCTTTACCACCTGCTTCCATGATGGCATTGTAAAGAGCATTTGATGCTTGAGTTTGCAAATTGGTATTGGTATTTGACATTTTATGATGTTGTGAATGGATATCGGATCTTAAGTTTTATGAAGTGATTGAGATTTTGGTTAGTTATGGAATTCAAGTTCACGGGATTTTACAAGTCTTGATTAAACCAAGAAAAGAAATGAAACTTTCCCGGGATTTTAAGAATCAAGAAGAAACCGTGAAAAATGAAGTTGTTGTTCATTTGGAAATTATTATTTGTTTACGTATCTTTGAAGTCCAAATGAAGTGTTACAATAAAAGTCCAACTTGAATTTCATCGAATTTGACTTAACCGAAATTGATTTTTGGCTAAATTTTGATTTTACCAAAAATGGTATAAATCGCCGGCTTTAATGTATAAATCGCCGTCTAGAATAACGTATAAATCGCCGTCTAGAATAACGTATAAATCGCCGTCTAGGATAACGTATAAATCGCCGTCTAGAATAACGTATAAATCACCGGATTTCTATCATGTATAAATCGCCGTCTAGAAAAGCGTATAAATTTCCGCCTAGAGAAGCGTATAAATCGCCGTCTCTGAAAAGCGTATAAATCGCCGTCTTCAAGCGTATAAACCGCCGTCTTTAAATTTTTCAGAAAACAACTTTTGAATCACTTAAAATACACACTTTTTGACGTTTTTGATTGATTTTTCTTGTACAACTTTCTATCCTAAGCCTAGTAGAAGCATAAAAACACAAACTTTAAGGTTTTTAACACAAAAATTTCCGGATCAAGATTCTTAGAACCCAAAACTTTTGAACTATAAAATACAAGAAAAGTGAAATCTTTTGAAGTTTTCTAAAGTTTTCCTTTTATACCAAGCTTATACTAAGATAGATAAGCAATAAAGTACTGATCTTTATGGTTTTTGAACACACAAAATATGAAGACCTTTTGTGAATGTTTAAACCAAACGAACCACAAAAAAATGCACAAAACAATCACCAAAAACCCCTTGGCTCTTGATACCACTTGTTATCCCAAATACCTAAGATCCAAACGCAACTAATAAGCACTACCAATAAGCCATAAGACACGAAATAAGAATAGAAAGAAAGAAAGAAAAGTAGAGAGAAACAAAGAGAGAAAGATTAGATTGGGAGGAAACACATAAAAATGTAACCAACACCCTCTCCATGTGTAGAGAGGGTCCTATTTATACTCTTAGCCTACTAGATGGCATATGGGCTTTCTACTTGGGTCAGGCTTGGCTTTTCTTGGGCTTTGAGCCTGAAACATGGACAATATTAGCTTAAAGTCTAGGCCCGTTAATCCCGACTAGCCTATTACATAACAACACTAATTACGACTAAGACGACCGATAACATTCTTGTTTGACTTATATAAAAATAAGGCTAACAAAGGTAATAAAGAGGTATTGTACCTAATAATGCTTATACTATACGTGAAACCTAACAAAAAAAGGCTTTTGCATAACTTCATTCAAAGCCATAGATAAATTTACATAGCTGATTTATTGTGACTATTTACAACCCTGCTTATTAGATGAAAAGAACTCAATTGAAATAATTGGTTCATTTCAAAATTGTTGCTCTAAAACTAAGCTTAAGATATGTTTTTTCCACATAGCAAAATAAAAGCAAATTATGATAATCTATAACTTTTCCAAGATGTTGAACTTTTATATTGTAAATAGCCCATAATAATTAGAAGGCTTTTGGCGAAGATATCTAAAATCTTGAAATAAAGCAGTTGATAGGCCTTTGGTGAAGATATATGCACACTAAAACCAAGAAGGAACATGTAAAACACGAACGTGACCTGAAGCTACAATATCACGCACAAAGAGGATGTCGATCTCAATATGTATGGTGCGCTCATGTTGAACCGAGGTAGCTGAAAATTAAACAACACTTACATTATCACAATAAACCTAAGTAACAGTAGAAACATGCGCATGTAGCTCATTCAAAAGATTGTGCACCCACATAGTCTCAACAGCAACATTAGCAACCCTTGGTATTCAGCCTGTGTACTAGATCAAGATAAGGTAGCCTCTCGCTTAACATACAAGGAAAGCAAGTTATAACACCTTGTGTTTTCAAGTCATTGACGACATCGATAAATCCACAATGTACCTTTTTATTGTACGTGTTTGCTTGAAATTGTAATCGTTAGGTTAAATCGCGTACGCCAAAAATTAACGTTCAATGTAAACGGGCATCAAACAATTAAATGTTTACATCAAGCAAGGGTTATATAATTATTTTGAGAATAATTATTAACTTTGTTCATTTTATTTTTATCGGATACGTTTCGCGATAAATTGCGTTTAGGCACTCCCGGAACCACCAAAACTTTTCTACGCTTCAACAAATACCCACATTTTTTAATACATTGTATACCTTTAAGTCCTATAGGTTGCATTATCAAGTCCTTTCTTGTTAGCGCGCGAAACTATTCTTACACCATTAGTCCTATTCATTATAAAACAGAGCCCCATTAGTCCTACTAAAGAGAGTGGAAACATAAATAGCACCGTTAGTCCTTATTTGAGTCTTAATTAACCGTACATACCATTCATAAAGTTCAACGTTTGGCACCAAGTCATCGTTTTTAATCTCATTTTTAGGCAACAAAAGCTCAAATCATTACTTCAATTTCAACAATAATTTTCACCATAATTAATCATCTTGTTTTCACGGTGTTTTCTTGATTTAGTAAAATAACATTGTAAAATCAATTCTTTTTACGGTTTAAAGTCATAGATTTTGCGTAAAATCCCGAGAACGGTCACAAATATGTTTCCAATCCCCACCACAAACATCCCTCTTTACCCCACTAAAGATCCCTTGCAATCATATCACAATCACCTTATTGCTCAATGATCGTTCATCAACAAGACATGCAATGCTATTAGAGCACAACGACTAGCAAACACACATGACCTTTGGCATTAAATCGGCAAACACCTAGACACCGTTTCCACCTAGATCACCCATCAACATATTACAGTACATCAACATCCACAATCCAACTACACATTTGTCCAACAACCATACATTCAACACGAACTATATGCAACACATCAATGCAAAATCCTAAGATAATCCCAGCATCCACAATCTGCATTAGGACATTGGAGCACTTGCGCACACACTCATGTCTACAGGCCATATCTCACGCTAAACACCACATCACTCCAACAAAACAACAACAAAGTAAGATCATCACACCCTTGACTATAAGTTAGTAATTGTCACAATCGGCAAAGGAATACTACCTCGATCTAGACAGGCATATCTAATGGTAATATAATGTTCGGGAGTCCAGTTTTAGAGAGGACTGCAGAGTCCAGACAAGTAGGACATTTGTATGAGCAAAATGCAGGTTCAGAATCGGGTATCTCATAATGTTTGGCGGAACTCATAATGAGGGCTTAGTGTGTTTCTGGAATCATATCAAAAGCGGTATGGGAAATAGAAAATAGTTGTTAGATCACCGCTGAGGAGGTAAATTGGTCATCTGTATCAATGGTAATCCAATAACGTGACGCTACAACCTGTACAAATGAAAGGCGTCATTATCCTAGCAAACTGTAGCATTAAAGCCAGGTAAAAAGAGAGACGATGTTGCTTATCTTCAAACACATTCACCAAGACTTGCTCATAAAGGAAGAAAGTCAGGATCTCAAACTCTAATTCTGAGGAATTTTGATTTTCAGGTTTGCTGCAGGTGCCATATGGCTGACGAACATACATGAAAGTAACTGCCCAACTGGCAATCTTCTACAAGATAATTGGCAGGCAAGCATCTCTACATCGGGTACTCAAGTCTAACAAAAGCTCCGGTCTATGATCTCAGATTAAGCTCATCTAAGGTACCTTCCAACTTTCTCTAAAAAATTATAGATAATGATCATGTCACCTATGTTTAAACTCAATAGTATTAAGTATATTAAGCCTACTCAAGCCTAACTTTCCTGAACCACACCAAGTACCACATAATGACTTAGCAATGAGTCCATTTATGAAGGTTTTTAGCGAGGGAACAAAGTGGCGGGCAATAGTAGAACAACATACTTCTGATACTCTTGAGGAAACCCGTGCCTTTATATTATTATCATTGTAATATAAATTTAAGCGAGCAATTGAAATTTGCGAGAAAGTCCAACCTCGGTTCAATCGCAAGTTAAGAGAAACTAATGCTGATATGACCCACTAAGCTTGCTAGATATAAAATCAAGAAACAATGTTTTTGAAATCAATAAAGAAAAGTCTATGACAAACTTGAAAATGTGGGGTGTTTACAAAAGTCTAGTTTTATCAAGAACAATGTCCCTCAAAAAACAATGATAACATGCTCACCATAATAAGACTTCCTGCTCAAAACAAATAACGACTTTGAACTGAGGCGAACATTCAAATTTTAAATAAACACCACCTTCTTCAAACAGAAAACAATCAATATGTTTCTTCTCTCTCGGAAGAAAAGAAAAAGTTGAAAGTCTCTATTTCAAATACGCAATACGAGCTTCTTGATAACCAAATTCAACTTGAGGATTAAGATAACAATGAATCTAGATACATATTTTGGTTAAAACAGGGGATGGGTTCAATCGATATCAAATGATCGCGCACATAGCATATCATCCTAAGCCAAACTCTGTTTAACACACCGACCCAGAACAATGGCTTTGTCGGTTAAACATCAAAATCCTTTTATCTCGATAGCACGCTCAGCAAAACAACAATTTATACAAAGGCAATAGTGTTATTAGAAAGAGCATGATCCTCCTGTTGTGTATGATTCCGGAGAACCCGCAACTTACTCAAGAGAGTCGTCAAAAAATGAAACAATAGAACAAAGAAAATAAAACCAGCAAATTTATACTAAGATTAATCATCTTTCTCGAAGGGTTTTCTTGCGTTCTCAACGGTCCAAAGACCACGTGAAGAGTCTCGTAATATTTACAAAATACTTCTAAAATGGACCAATGTTTCTAAACTCATTTCAATACCCAAATGAAGAATTTTCGATGGTAACTACACCAAGTGTTGCACGAAAAATTAATAAATGAGTAAAAAGCAACCCATGTGAACTCTTCAACGTCGCTGGTCAAACAAAAAATTCAACATTTGGATATACACAATTGGTGTCTTCTGCTCACCAAAAAGATATTCACAAAATTGTCTCTAAAAGAATAAAATTTTCTCTCCCTTACGTCAACCAAGTAGACGTTATGAAGTGCAAAATATTTGCAATATAATTTTTGAAAGACAAGCAGCCCACACACACTTTGTCAGAGACTCTACAATCTCATGCAAAAGAAGAGCGATGAATCTCTCTTGCTAAGCACATGCATTGGTGAATTGGAAATTGTGAGCATCCCCCCTCTTCTGAGAGCCGTTGTCCAGCTCCTAGGGATATTATGGCTATATGTGCAAAAATTTCGCATCTGTTGTAGATTCATCAAAACATCTCCACACCACTGAGCCTTGAACGCGTTACGAAGAACTATTTTAAAAATTATATCATCTACAAATGGAGGATGAATATGCTAAAACTTTAACGATGATTGGTACAAACAGGTGAAGAATGCGAAATAATTACAGAAATCATACGATAAAAGCTATATAAAGCACATGCAACAAAAGATCGAACGACTGCAAGCTTAGTTGCGGAGATAAAAGGGTAAAAATAAGGATACTCCCCATGATGAATCAAACTACCCTCTATCCTTTGCCTCAGAAAACAAGAAAATTGAGACGTAAATCGAGAGTTCAGTTCTGCGGAATTATGAAAAATTATAATGCTCAAACTAAGACCCAACAATACAAGAACCTGTTTATGCGGCTTATTAAAGTAGACACTGACACAAACCAAATCGATACATTGACTCTCTGCAAACCAAATTACATGACCACGAATCTTTAACAAAGACGCTAAGCCAAAGAGCCCCAGTTATATCTGAAATGTATTTCCTGAACAAAAAGACACCCACCAAAGGTACGAGTGTGAATACTCATTTTCCAAAGCAATCAATCTTGGTAAAACCTCCTTCATCTTCTGAACCACGTAATTCCTGTAACTCCTATTACCTAAATCACAGTTATTCCCAAGGTTGGTAAGTCGAATGCTTTGTCAAAACCAGTCACTTTAAATTCGGCACCTTCCTCTCGTGAATCATCAGTTGTGAACAATGAAAGAGTGATTGCTCCAGGAATCTTTAGGATTAATCCTTTTAAAGCTCTTAGGGTAGACAACTTTGTGCCTAACAAACATGTAAAAGCAAGCGTTAGGACAAAACCGATCACTGTTTCACAACCTCATGTCATCACTAAGAAAGATGTAAATTCTAACAGAAATGGTTTCTCTCCTAAAGACGTTGAAAGCACTACTAGGACCAGGAGACCACAGCCTAGGAACAACCCTAAGAAAGATAAGGCCCCTACTAAGTCTAAAAGTAGTTGCCTCTTGAGTAATTTAGAGAAAATAAAAGAAAACCATAGGAATTTACAGTCTTCTTCGAATCAGAAACATATGTCATCTGAATGTAATAACATTAAGCTTGCTATTCGGAATGCTAAATCTAAAGTTGTTTGTGCTATGTGTAAGCAATGTTTAATTACTGCAATCATGATGTACCTTTGTGCTTAATTATGAGAAATGACATAAATTCTCGTGCCTCAATAAGAATGCAAATGTTTCAAATGTTAAAAATCAAAAGAAACATAAGCCAAAAATCAGGAAACCTAACAAGGTAGGGTCTAAAGAAAGACTTGCTTCACCTAAGCCTAGTACACCTAGTTCTTGCCTTCGGTGATCACCAACTAGAAGAATGTTTGACCTTAAAGGAAAAATAATTGCAACCAGTGAATCTGTGTGTCAATCCGACAAGTGATAATTTCATGTACTCTAACGCCTCAGAACCCATTGCAAAAGGTTTCCAAATTCAACTTTCTCTATGACAGTTGTCAAAATTGGTTTGATACTCTGCTAATTCCCTTGCTTTTGGAGTATAAATCTAAGGATAAAGCAGATCATGGAGACAATGAATGTGACACTTGATGAGCTTTCAGAAATGGCTTATGTACACTTCAGTGCATAACCCGAGCTTCAAATAAAAGGGGAGTGTACGCTTCAGTGCGCTTTACCTTAAAATGAAAAGAAATCTTCTTGTTTTCACTTCAGTAGATAAAGAAGTGCACAATTCATTGATAGAGTGGTAAAGTCTATTCATGTCATTGATCGACGAATTATTCAAAAGGAGAAAAATCAAGTTTTTTTCAAAAGTCTTCCACTGTTACTACTGCTGATGCATCCGATAAACGTCAATAATAACAAGATCCAACTTCATCTACTTCAACTCTAGCGGCAACTATCACTGCTGATGGAAACTTTAACTTGTAAATATGTTTGATCTTTCTCTTTATTTTGATTTATAAATATCTTTGAAAAAGAAAATACAAAAATATAAAATCTATAAAAGCAAATACAAAATCAAAAATTTCACAAATACCAAGAAATAACTTCTTCCGAACGGTCTCTCGACAATCGATAACATCGCGCACCTAGAAATGTTGATTTAAATATTAACACGGGTGAAATAAATGAAGTATCGATGAGAGTTTTAAATTCCTTTGCAAAACATGTCCTTTTACTTTTTCTCTACGACTTCTAAGTAAATGTCAGCTTAGGACTCGGTCTCTAAAGAAAGAAAAATGTTCATTTGTGTACATTTATCTTAAACAACGGGAAGTTCATATCTTCTCGGTCTTGAGTAAAGTCATATAAACATTCAAAGTTTTGAATGCTCAAGAGAAGCACTAAGGAAAATGATGGTAAATAAGATATATCACACAACTTTCGCTGTTGAGCATAATTTTTCAAGATATTTTCAAAAAGAAAAATTAAATTCTTTTAAAATTGTGTGCTCAACATACGCCCACTCTAAGTTTTCACTCTATTCTATAATTGAGGGGGAGTATAATAATATGATTCGTTCTGCATGCACTCCTGTTCTCCCAAGACTTAGTTAGTCTCATGTGAATTCCGAATATTAACTTGTTTTTAATTCACAACTTTTGAATCACTTAAAATACACACTTTTGGTGTTTTTGATTGATTTTTCTTGTACAACTTACTATCCTAAGCCTAGTAGAAGCATAAAAACATAAACTTTAAGGTTTTTAACATAAAAAAATTTCTGGATCAAGATTCTTAGAACACAAAACTTTCGAACCACAAAATACAAGAAAAGTGAAATCTTTTGAAGTTTTTAAAATTTTTCCTTTTACACCAAGCTTATACTAAGACAGATAAGCAAGAAAGTACCGATATTTATGGTTTTTGAACACACAAAAATGAATCCCTTTTATGTCTTGTTGAACCACAAAAAAACCAAATAAACACACACAAAAATCACCAAAAACCCCTTGGTTCTTGATACCACTTGTTATCCCAAATACTTAATCCATTACACAACTAATAAGCATACCAATAAGCTCCAATAAGCACGAATCAAATAAGAGAAAAAGAAGAAAAGTAGAGAGAGAAACTAGAGAGAGAAACAAAGAAAGAAAGATTGATGGGATAATACACATACAAATATACCAACACTCTCCATGTGTAGAGAGGGACCTATTTAACCCTTCGCCTTCTAGTTGGCGTAAAGGCTTACTAAATGGGTCCGTCGTTGGCTCATCTTTGGGCATTGAGCAAAACATAGACAATATTATTTAATGTCCAACCCGCTAAACCCGACTAGCCTATTACTTAACAACACTAATTACAACTAAGACGACCGATATAGTGTTTTTCTTTCATAATGATTTAATTAGTAAAGGACATTATTTGACATGTTTGTAATATATTTTAACATGTCTTATGACTAATTAATTGTTAAAACTAGTTGTCATGCCCAAAGGAAGGCTACTGGTTAAAACAGTTAAGTGAATGAACGGTCATACTTATGACTACATAATTGTCAAAGTTAGTGTGGCCAAAGGAATGCACTTAATCAAAATAATTATGTTAATTAAAGTCATAATAAGTTACGTGTTCGTGTTTTACTGCTATCTCACATGTATGATAATATATTGTTAGTGAAAATATTACGGTATTTAATCTACACAGTCTCGTTTGTTTTGTTGATGACAAACATGTAACTTGTAATACATAACGTAAATTTCACAAGTAACTCGAAATCATATTTTGACTCAAGATACTGTCCAAACATCTCTTGTAGTACGATTCCTCAGTAATTGTTACAACACCGGTTCCGTGACATGTTTGTTATGTTGCATTATGATAGAACCTCATTTCACATTTTGCATTTATAAGTATTTATATATATACATTTTAGCAAGTATACAATAGTTAACTTGCACACTTTATTTTTGTAAAATATACAAGGTTAAATAAAGAAAAACAAAATAGAAAATGATTTCTACAAAAGATTACAAAATCTTTCAAAGATTACAAATTTTTTTTTTGGTCAGATGAACAGTAGCCGGTTCCATTAGAGCATCGCCGGTTCCCTTTGATTTACAAGTCGGTTCCATTGCTACAGTGTCGCCGGTTTTGTTTAGCTTTTTCCTATAAATAGAGGAGCCTTGTCAATTCGTTTTTCATCACTTTTAACACACATTTTCTATCATTTTTCACACATCTATATCTGTAGAAATGCATCCATAAAACCCCATGATCAGAATGCATCTAACTCTCATTCTTGTTGTAAGCATACACCCGAAATGATTCACCAAATCAAGCATCGAGATCTCCCCATCTACATCCACCAAAGCAAGAGTTCTTGTCATTTTCATCCAACACAAAGAACATAGATATGTAGATCTACAAGATTATATCTACAAGATTGGATTTACAAGATTGAAAGATCTCAATCATCATCTCATCCTTTGCTTCCATAAATGGAAGTTCTTTTAGATAAAATTCATTCATTACATTCATCAAACAAACTCTTTGTAATATTAGAGGTTTATAAGCCTATTTCTAGCGGATTAGAATATGAGATTCATTATGTGTAAAAAGGTTGTTAAGTTGGTTCTACCTTGAGTTAGAACCCCATTATTAGCTTTGTACCGGAAAAGTGAAAGCGACGATGGGTCGGTTCTACCGGTGTTAGGACCTCGGTATATAGGCTTTGTACCGGATAAATTGTAAGAGACTTGTGTAAGGTTTTCTCTACAAAAAGGGAGCTTGTTGATTCTAGTAAAGTAACTCTCGAGTGGGTACTGCAAGGAGTGAAGTAGGTGAAGAGGATCTCCGTGACCGAAACCATTAAACATCAATCGTGTTCGGTTTGCTTCTCTTTTACATATAGTCATCTTTCTTTATTTTATAATTATTGTTTGTTATTGTAGCTTGATGAATATGATTGTTTTTGACTACATGCTTATTCTATGGTTTCCTTGTTCATCATAGTTTATAGACTATTTTTGATACTTTCATAATAAAGTCACGATTGTTCGGGTATTTGATGCAAAAGTTTTAAGATTTTAATCGAAAACATATTCTGTCACCCCCCCTCTATGTTTTCAACAATTGGTATCAGAGCACGTGGCTCGTGTTTTCAAAACAAATGATTTTTAAAACCGAGTACGATCCGTGTATCAAAATTATCTGAAAAGCGAGACTTAATATGAAAAGTATATCGAGTTGTTCGACTTGAGTTGTTCTACTCAGTTGTTCGACTTGAGTTGTTCGACTCAGTTGTTCGACTTGAGTTGTTCGACTTAGTTGTTCGACTTGAGTTGTTCGACTCAGTTGTTCGACTTGAGTTGTTCGACTCAGTTGTTCGACTTGAGTTGTTCGACTTCAGTTGTTCGACTTCCACTACTACGAAACCCAAAAACTTAAAAACACAAAAAGACACCTTTTTGATGATTGTTTTGCAAAAATACTTGTACAACTAGTGTTACTAACCCTATAGGAACAAGAAAAATAGAAACTTTAAGGTTTTTAAGCCGAAAAATTTAAAATCAAGATTTTGTTCTTTATAAAGGTTTTGAACACAAAAGATGACCAAAAATAATATTTTTCTAGATTCAAAGCTTGTACACCTATATCTTAAAGATACTAGATCAGATTTACCAAGGTAAATAATCCATTAGTGTACACAATAGCTTTGGAATCAAAAAAGAAAAAGTAAAGGACGATTTGTGCAAAACAAACTAATCCAAAAAGAAAACTTAAACACAAAAACTAAACACACCACTCCATGGCTCTTGATACCAATTGAAGAATACAAGTAATCTTTGATATGAGATGGGAAGGAACTTAGTGAGAGAGAGTGGAAGGAATGATGTATTCTAGAGAGAGAAAGTAAGAAACATGTAATTCATAAGTGAAATGAGAATACAAAACCAACCAACACCCTCTCCAAAGCATGGAGAGGGTATTTATACATGAGATGTGGCCGACCATGGACCTAGATAGGCTTTCCATGGGCCTTGGGCCATATTAGATTACTTTACTTGACATATGATTAACTACGGGCTAAGACTAATACATATTGGAAGTGACCGATACTTTTCTTGTTTCTAACAGTCATGATATGTTTATAGTGTATGATATTTTATATGATTACTTGTTGCATCTTATTTAGTATTATATACTCTTTACATCTTGTTTTTGAACTTGTCGTTTTTGTATGACATTAGTGTTTGGGACAACATGTTGTAAGCTTTCTGATTTCATAAATATGCATACTACGTCTTATGCTAGGCTTTGTGCACTTTATTTAGGAATATTTCTCTTTCCGTGCATATGCTATGTTAACTTCTCGTATAATATCAATATTTTAATAAAACCTTGAGAATAAGAACTAAGTATGCTAGATAAGTGTTTTGACAAATTTTGTCATAAAAATTATGCACATAAAAGTGGGATTGGCAACTTGAATGTTTCATCCGAAATACTCAAGTAAAGATGAAGTGTAATGATGTCTTGTTGTAGTTTTAAAAGTATTTTTCAAAGCGGGTCAAAGTAATAAGTTATTGTTTTGGTTAAAACGGGTCAAAACTAGTGTTTGGCAAAACCCATAAAGAACGGTTCCGCGGTTCACTTTGACCAAGTGTGTCTTTGATATTTAAGTATATATTTTATGAACAAATTCTGGAAGCTTTGATGTTATGAAGTCGAGTTTCGGCCATTTTAGCCATATATAAAATCAGGACTACAAGTTTTGTAGAAAATGGGTCATTTTAAGAATTTCGTATAAAATGAATCGTATGGAGTTAGAAGTTGTGCCACCCATCATTTTAAAGATAATTGAGTCTAGTATCATGTAAACATAATATCAAAAGTTGATTTGAAATATAGTATTGTCAGTTTCCAAAAAACTAACAAAAGGTCAATTTTTGATCTTAGCGTTTCCACAAAAAGTTTTAAATATTTTTGGTCTTGTTGAGAGAATGGTATTTCAAAAACACTTCCTAGAAAAATTATCAACACATTTTGACATTTTCATTTCATCTTGTTAATCCTCTATAACCACTAGTTTACCAACTTGCTCTCCATCTCCCAAACACCACTAATGCTACGTTTTTCATAATAGTTGTAAATATGATCTTTTCCATTAGACTATCATGTCTTCTTACATTGCTCATACATATGGTGATTATATGTTCTTGCTTGATTATTTGTCTTGTTGTTATCTTGGTGTTTGATAACTATTTGATTAATTGAAAAAATGCGTAATCCTTAGGAAAGGTTTTGTTTCATGCATGTATTCGTGATACTAAATGTTAAGGATTAAACATGTCTTGCATGATGTTTGCATTTGAAGTAATTTTGTCTCCTATATGATGTCTCATATGATCTTGTAATTTTTCATTTTTGATACATGATGATTTTGATATGGATATGTCTATGTTTGGTAGTTCTTGCTCGTTGTTGGCCATTCTTCAAATCTATCCATATGATGGTCTAATTTATACATGTTTGAACATGATTTACATGATCTTTTCATCTTGTTCCTTATATGACAACGTTTTATTTGCTTCTTATACACTTTGTCAAAGCATTTTTGGTATAATTGTAGAATTCTAAGATCTTCCTTTTGAAACCGTATTGTTTTAATTAAGAACCAAAATCGACAAACAAGCAAATGAACAATATAACAAGGTTGATACATATGTTTCAGAAATAAACAAACTCAAATGCAATAAGAGATCTCGTGCTTTTTTCTATTTAAATCATCTATGTCATCAATCTTGTGTTTAGTTGAACTATTTGAAACATGTTCTTGTATGAATGTTCATATTTCTCATATAGTTTATGTTTGAATTCTTGAATGCTTGTTTGTAATCTAAATCGTTTATGCTTTCAGTTGGTCTTTATGCAATTCATGCTTTTTGTTTTTATTCCCCTCTAGAATTAAGAGCGTTTGGTATAATAGAAAATTATAGGATCTAAGTGTTAAATCTTTTCCATGAGCCTTTTTCATTATTAATAAACTCCATTTAATCACTATCGCAAGCAAAAAAAAGGTTTAGAAATCATTTGAAACATTTCTAGGATTTTTGATTTTAGGAACCAAGGCTGCATCAGCCGGTTCCTTTTGCAGCATTGGCCGGTTCCATTGAGTCAATGGAACCGCCGCTGTCAGTTCTACAGAAGGCACTTTTTTCGTTTGGGTTAGTTAACTTTTGTGTCCAATACTTTAATTAGGTTATTTATACTTGTATTAAGGTAGCCCAATAGTTAGTTTTGACTTATCTAGCTCTTAAGTCCTTCTAAAACTCATAGAATCATCTAATATTTTTCGAACATGTATTATTCCTTTCTAAGCTAGTTGTAACATTTGTACTCCTCTACGCTTAGCTTTAGAGTATTCCTATCCTTGTGTCTATTTGCGAACGTGTTTTAATTGCATATTTGTCTATCTATATGTCTACTTGTTAACTCTTTTGTGTAATAATACTTGAATAAGTTTCTTTCATATTTGTTGGTATAAATGTTTGAAGTATCATGTTGCAAAATGATATTCTTACTTTTTGCATTAAACTTCAAACTATCCCATTTGGAATTTTGTAGGTCAATAAGGATCGATATCTTTATCAAGCTAATTTGTGCTCATTCGTACATTTATCATTCTTTGATTCATATTTTTCATTACATATTCATGCATATTCATCATCACCACTTTACTAATAAGTATACATTGTTAGTTGCTTGCATTGTCATCACCATCTTCCGCCACCTATTTTACTACTCACAAAATTGTCATGTATGGCACCTCTATTGCTTCATCAACCCAACAAGGTAAGGTTTAGAGTTAAACCCTTTTACTTTAATCAAACTTGAGTCTTCCACCAAGTCTTCATTACAAAAAGAATCATCATGAATCCTTCCTCCACCACCACCATAACCACAACCTACCAGTGACTCACAACCAATTCAACTTATGAAGGATAAATCACCTTCTACATATCCCGATACTCATAAGCTCATTTGCCTATGTTGTCAAAAGCCAAGTGAATTTCGTAATGAAATGCGTCTTATTCCTAAACACATCCTTTCAACCTTAACAACCTCGCCACCAAAACCAACCACGATGATGCAAGTA
The DNA here is from genome assembly GCA_026074375.1 of Tanacetum coccineum. Lineage (NCBI taxonomy): Eukaryota > Viridiplantae > Streptophyta > Magnoliopsida > Asterales > Asteraceae > Tanacetum > Tanacetum coccineum. The sequence continues at coordinate 34,339 of BQNB010002142.1, forward strand.
GTAGGATTACACTTTTCATTATCCTTCCTCTAGTTTACTTTTCTAGGAGTTTTGTGTGGAAAATCATATTGCATTCTAGTTTAGAGAATCATATTGCATCATATATACATTTTATTATATATGACTTCATCGAAAGACGAAGTATATATATTTTGCACTAATATTTTTGTAGGTTCAAATATAGCGGTATATGGCATAAGGATGAAGTTTGCCTCATTCATTTTCCCTTTTTAGGTTCATTTTTGACGCCCTCGAGCAAGGGGGAGCATTCGTCAAGAATCATATTGGGTCGTCTATACACTAGTTGTATTTGACATATTTGTCTACAGACAAAAGTTATTATTGCACTAATCTTTTGTTTTGTAGGATCATACTTGACGCCCTCGAGCAAGGGGGAGCTTCTGTTGAGATTTCATAGCGTGCATCTTATATACACTTTGTTGTATATATTTTACTCGTCCAAGGACGAATCTAGTTTTACACTAATTTTTATTTGTAGCTTTTTAATCGTATCTTGACGCCTCGAACAAAGGGGAGCACTCGTCAAGGGGGAGCATGCACGCATTCATAATCATTTTTACTCTTCGACAATCCTTTGCGTTTCGACCAAAAGGAAGATGTCATTTTCTTCATTATATAGTTATATATTTTTATATGTTGCATGAAACTAACATTTTTGTAGGTTAAGCTTTCAAATTTGATCCATTGACCCGCAATAAACCGAGGACAATCACCTAGGGGATGCAACAACATAAGGCGTTTGAGTAGACATTTTAACTTCACTAGGGATGATGCAAGCTTGCCTTTTCAGGGAGAAATAAAGTTAAACTCCAAGGACACACCCTTTTTGTTTCGACAAAAGGGGGAGAAGAGTGTAAACAGAGAAGGTATTGTAAAGGTATTACGGGGATACAAGTAACTTTTACATTTACTATATATTACGTTTACATATTTTGTCATCAACAAAAAAGGAGAAATTGTTAGTGCAAATATTGCGGTATTTAATCTACATAGTATCTTTTGTTTTGTTGATGACAAACATGTAACTTGTAATACATAACGTAAATTGCACAAGTTACTCGTAATCATATTTTGTCTCAAGATACATCAACATCTCTCGACATTTTAATTCCTCGTTACAATACAGGTTCGTACATGTTTGTTATGTTGCATTATGATCAAACCTCATTTCACATTTTGCATTTATAAGTATTTTTATATAAACATTTTAGCAAGTATACAATAGTTAACTTGCACACTTTATTTTAGTAAAATATACAAGGTTAAATAAAGAAAAAGAAAATAGAAAATGATTTCTACAAAAGATTACAAAAGATTTTTTTTGTCGGATGAACAGTAGCCGGTTCCATTGGAGCGTCGCCGGTTCCCTTTGATTTACATGCCGGTTCCATTGCTACAGTGTCTCCGGTTCTGTTCAGCTTTTTCCTATAAATAGAGGAGCCTTTTCAATCCGTTTTCATCACTTTTAACACACATTTCCACCATTTTTCACACATCTAGATCTGTAGGAATGCATCCATAAAACCCCATGATCCTAATGCATCTAACTCTCATTCATGATGTAAGCATACACCCGAAATGATTCACCAAAACAAGCATCAAGATCTTGCCATCTACATCCACCAAAGCAAGAGTTCTTGTCATTCTCATCTAACACAAAGCACATAGATATGTAGATCTACAAGATAGAAAGATCACATCATCATCTTTATTGTTTTGAAGGCTTCCCATCAATGGAAGTTCATTTAGATTATCATTCATTCATTACATTCATCAATCAAACTCTTTGTAATATGTAGAGGTTATATAGGATATTTCTAGCGGGTTAGAATATGAGATGCATTGTTGTGTTGAAAGGGTTGTTAGGTTGGTTCTACCTTGATTTAGAACCTAGTATTTAATTTTGTACTGGATAAAGTATAAGCAACGATGGGTTGGTTCTACCGGTGTTAGGACTCGGTATTTAGCTTTGTACCGAATAAATTGTAAGCGACGTTGTGTAAGGTTTTCTCTGCCGAGAAGGGAGCTTGTTGATCTAGTGAAGTAACTCTCGAGTTGGGTACTCGGGGAGTGGAGTAGGGTGGAGAAGAGCTCCGTGACCGAACCACTATAAATTATCGTGTTCGGTTTTCTTTCCCTTTTACATATCACGATCTCTTTATTTTATAATTATGTTTGTGTTATAGCTTGATGATTATGATTGTGTTGTGACTACATGCTTATTCTATGGTTTCCATGGTTCATATAGTCATAGACTATTTTTGGTACCTTTCATATTAAGTCACGATTGTTCGGGTATTTGATGCAAAAGTTTTAAGATTTTAATCGAAAACGTATTCACCCCCCCCCCCCCTCTACGTTTTCAGCAATTGGTATCAGAGCAGGTGGCTTTTGTTTTCTAAACAAATTGTTTTCAAAACCGAGTACGATCCTTGTATCAAAATTATCCGAAAAGCGGGACTTAATATGAAAAGTATGTCGATGTTTCATTCTTAGAAGTCTTGATTGTCGAACATCTTTGTTATACAAGCTTTAATGACTAAAATTTGCAATATAAGTCTACCTTAAAGCCTACCAAGTGTTATACCTTTTTGTCGGGTCGAAATATGCGTTTTTACAAAATTCGACCATATCGGCGGTTCTGTTCACTAACAAAGCCGGTTCCATTTGGCAAAGGAACCGACGGACCCGGTTCTACAGAAGGTTTTTCAAATTTTTTATCAACTTCAAAAGGTCATAAAAATTTAACCGTGAATCCGTACGAGTCGTGCCACATACTGTTTCGAAGAGAATTAAGTCTACTTTCTAATAAAATAGGTAAGAGGATCTGATTACTAGCCTAAGTAAGTCGAATTTTCAAAATACTACAAAGTGTCAAAAATTTCAAATTTCGTATTATCATAGAAACTCAAACTTTTAAGTCGGGCAATTTGGGTTGGTATCCTTTGAACATTGATACATCCTTTTTGAAAATAAAAGTATTTTGGTCACTAATCAAACTTGGTATACATCGTCATATTCAACACAAGGCGAAGAAAAGAATTTTTTTGTATGCTATGCTAAATGACTAGTTACCTTGATTTATATTGCTTATATATATTGATCGTATGCCTATTTCAAGTTGTATTGGAACTAGTTTATTAATGGAATATATGTGTGTACCTTATCATGTCTTTCATCCGTTAGTTTGTCGATTTAGCTTCTTAAAGAATATTTATATGTTTTCAAAAGGTGTGTTTAGGATAACTTCTAATTTTGTCAAAAATGCTTTCCCGTGAATGTTTCGTTAACTCGTACTAGTCATGAAATGTTTATAGTGTATGATATTTTATATGATTACTTGTTGCATCTTATTTAGTATTATATACTCTTTACATCTTGTTTTTGAACTTGTTGTTTTTGTGTAACATTAGTGTTTGGGATAACATGTTATTTATGTGTTAGCTTTCTGATTTCATAAATATGCATACTATGTCTTATGCTAGGCTTCGTGCATTTTATTTAGGCATATTTCTCCTTCTTTGCATATGCTATTTTAACTTCTCGCATAATATCAATATTTTAATAGAACCTTGAGAATAAGAACTAAGTATGCTAGATAAGTGTTTTGACAAATTTTGTCATAAAAATTATGCACATAAAAGTGGGATTGGCAACTTGAATGTTTCATCCGAAATACTCAAGTAAAGATGAAGTGTAATGATGTCTTGTTGTAGTTTTAAAAGTATTTTTCAAAACGGGTCAAAGTAATAAGTTATTGTTTTGGTTAAAAAGGGTCAAAACTAGTGTTTGGCAAAACCCATAAAGAACGGTTCTGCAGTTCACTTTGACCAAGTGTGTCTTTGATATTTAAGTATATATTTTATGAATAAATTCTAGAAGCTTTGATGTTATGAAGTCGAGTTTCGGCCATTTTAGCCTTATATAAAATCGGGACTACAAGTTTTGTAGAAAATGGGCCATTTTGGGAATTTCGTATAAAATGAACCGTATGGAGTTAGAAGTTGTGTCACCCATCATTTTAAAGCTAATTGAGTCTAGTATAATGTAAAGATAATATCAAAAGTTGATTTGAAATATAGTATTGTCAGTTTCTAAAAAATAACAAAAGGTCAATTTTTTATCTTAGCGTTTCCGTCAAAAGTTTTAAATATTTTTGGCCTTGTTGAGAGAAGGGTATTTCAAAAACACTTCCTAGAAAAATTATCAACACATTTTGACATTTTTATTTCACAGCGGCACTTTTTTCCTATTCCTTAAGGCTTGTTGAAAATTGATCTAAGCCTTCCAAGGCTTAGATCTTGCTTGAATTGTATTTTTGCACTCAATTGGAGTGTGTCTAATGCAGCTATAACCACAAGGGTACCTGCACTTTTGGTTTTACCTTTGGCCAATTGCATCAGCATACACTGACTAACATACTCAGCATATGCTGAGTATGTAGTCTGTCTTTAAGCCCTATTTTAAGCAAGCATTTGTAGGGTTTAGAAGCTTATTCTTTAGTATCTTATAGATTAGGAATAGATATAATATAGATTAGGTGCTTAAACTTTCATTTTCTAGCTTAAAATTCCTAGGTATAATTTTAGCTAAAGTCACTAATAACAGTCAAAAAAGCCCAAAATCAGTTCTTAGTTTAAGTGCTTTCTAAGTTTTATATTTCTAGGCTTTATAACTTAAGTTTTTATAGATTTGGTGTTACTTAAGCATAATAAAGGTAAGTAGTTTTCAAAAGCTGAGTGCAGTAGTATAGCTTATTGAGCAATTGAGCATATTATGAATTTTTTAACTTTAAATCTTGTTTCCTGTAGTTTGTTACTTTCATCATAATTTATCAGTTGTTTTCTTCTAGTGTGTTTTAGCTTCAAATTTCCTTATTCTCATTTAGTCTTTTGGTCATCATAAGTTTACAAATCTTCTTTTGTTTTTAAATTGAGCTTAAAATGAGCTTTTTTACAAGCTTTTAAGTAAAACCAAAGGAAAACCCCTTATTTCTTAACAGCTTAATTGATAAGTCTGTTTTTGAGATTATCATCTGAGGTTTCAGCCTAAGGCATTTTGTTAAATTGATCATCACCACTTCATCTACAACTTTTATTTTATAAGTTTTTTCTAAATAGCACTTTTTAAATCTCAACTTATTTTTAGGCTTAAAAGGACTTAACCTGTAATCGGGTTGGGCCTTCAGGGTAGTTTTTCAAATTTTTAAGTTTTCTCAGTTAGTCCCTAGGTTAGCACTGTTAGTACTTTAGTCCTTGCATAGTTAGTCCTTTGTTAGTAATAGTTTAGTTGGTTTAATATTTTTTTATAAATTAATTAGGTTTGGGTTTTTAGTTTAGTTTAATTAAAACTTTAATTAAAAAGTAAAAATTAGGGCTTTTATTTTTATAAAATTTCTCAACTTTTTCTTTTTAGTAATTTTTATAAAATTTTTAGGGTTTATATTTTTAGCATTTTTATTATTTTTTAAGGCTTTTATTAGTTTAATTTTAAAAAATTATATTTAAAATCTAAAAACGTTAAAATAGTGATTCCTTTTTCTTAAATTTTCTTTTACTTTGTTTTATCTAGAAAAAAATATAATTTCAATTATTTTCTATTTTTATTTTTTTAGGATTTAATTAGATTTAAATAGTTTTTAATTAATAAAAAAATTCAAAAATAATCAAAAAAATATTTTTCTTTTTCTTAAAAATTTCTTTTATCTTAATTTAGGTTTAGGAATTTAGTTTGCATTTTTAGGACTTAATTTTGGATTTTACTTGTTAATTTCGGTTTTATTTGTTTCCCGATTACTTTTTTAAGTGCTTAATTGTTTTAATTGTTCATTTTAATTGTTGCTATAGATCATCAAAATATATTTGTTCTCATTCAAATCATAATCCAAACTTAAACGAGGTTTTAATTGCACTAGTCGTTGGGAAAACGACCCGGATGATCATTCTTACCCGGTTTAATATACGTATTATATATTATATTATATATATATTTTTGAGAGTGAATTTTCCTTAGGGAATTTTCTTAATTGCTCTTGTGATATTATATGTTATATTATATATGTATGTAAAACTGCAATCAGTTTTTGGCGCCGCTGCCGGGGACTTGTGTTAAGATTCCTTTGTTTTTTGTTTGTTGATTTGGTTTGAAGATCCTTTCGTCCTCGAAAGTTTCATTCTTGTTATAAATATCAAAAAAATCAAAATAAAAATCATAAAATAAAAAAAAAATTATTTTTCTTTTCTTTCTAGTATAGCTATCATATAAAAAAACACATATAAAAAAATCAATAACATTAAAAATTTGACCTTTAAAAAAACTAAATAACATAGTGGTTTTATGTACACCAACATATAATACCTTCCATTGAGGTATTATCATTAATAAGTTCCGGTGAACTTGAAAAGTTCTCAAATCGAACCAAAGATTTAACACTTGCCATTTGTGTCTCTACGAAGTACGGCTCACCTTGAAAAACAATTTTTAAGAGCTACCGTGAAGTAGTTGATTATTTGGTTTAAGTTCTTTCGTTAACTGTTAAATTTGTGGTGTATAAAAAAAAAATATTAGGTGTAAATTTTTTTTTTTAATTCTAGATTTTTCCTTTTTGATTTTCTCTTTTTAAGTGCATGCGCACTCGCTCGCAAACTCGTAACCGTCACGTCTTGTCAACAACATCAAAAACCCATCCGGATGTTGTATTGACCTTGTAAAGTTAGAAGAGCGAATTCCCTAGACAAAACCTAGTTGCGATGGGCTGATCGAACTATGGGAATTACTCCGTGCACCCCACCGAGGGTTTACGGAGAAGACTATTGTTTACCCCTAAATCAATGCCGATCATTTAGAGATCAAAATAATTTGCTTAATTGGTTCAAGCGAAACCTCGTTTCATGTTTAGAATAATTGAAAATCCTCTGCTCATATTATAGTTTCAATAAGGCGTTACTTCGACCTTACTAGTTAAGGAAATGTGCCTATAATGAATGTGGGGGGACAAAAAAATTTTTGCTCTCTGATGGTTTACCTTATTTCGCTCGAGGGAGCCGCTAAAACTTGGTACAAGAAAGAACCCCAAATTCAATTTCTAACTTGGGACGGGATCTTGTTACCAAGTTTGTTAACCAATTTTTCCCCCTTCAAAAACCACTCACCTTAAGAACAAATTTTTCTCGTTTTTCATAAGATTCGATGAATATTTTAGTACTGAAGCATGGGAACGTTTTAAGGGTATGCTTAGATCTTGCCCTCACCACAGATTTTCAGAGTTAACTCAGGTTGATACATTTTATAATGGTTTATACCGAGAATGAAAAGACTTCCTTAAATTCCGCCGTGGGTGGTAATTTGGTTAAAGTAAGACTACTAGGAAGCTTTGATATAATTCGAAAACAATGTAAAAAAGTGCGTTATTCGAGAATAAACAAATACTAAATGCTTCTAGGTTAATTCTAGGGAAAATGTTAGCCAAAACGGACGAATATTAGTGAACGAATTGATAAACTTGCGGATAAACTTTCGACCTTAGTCGAGATTGTTTCTAAAAAGGTTGTTACTCCCGCACCGGTTAAGGCGGTTGAGGAAAATTGTGTTACTTGTGGTGGAGCTCAGGCTATGTATTAAATTGTCCACCTACGATAATAACCAAAATGTTTGTGCAACCACGGGAACTTATAATCAACAAGCCCCACCAAATCGAGTTAGTAATCAAATGGCACCACCAGGATTTGCTCCGGTGCAAAATCAAAGTCAAAATAGGAATTATAATAATCAAGGTCAAGGGAATAATTTCAATCGAGGGAACAATTTTCAAAATTAAGGTTTTCAAGGTCAAGTTAATATGCTTAGAATTTCAAAACAAGGGTTTCAAACTCACAACCGTTTCAAGTGCCTAATAATCAATGTGAATGATTTTTCAAATGATTTTTGAATTACAAGAAGTCTAATGATCAAACGATTAGGAAATTTGCAATACCAAATCACTTCGATGAAAGGAGAGTTAAAGGAACGAGTATTCAAATACCATCAAGAATCAACAAACCCATTTGAGAGTCAAAATATTTGCTTTTCAAAACAATTGCAAAATAATCTTCAAAACATGTTAAGTGTTTCTTTCAGCCCCAAGCCTCACCTTCGGTACTCTTCCGATGTAATATGATTCCTATCCCGGAAGGGCGAGATAAAGCAATCAGCTACCCAAAAGTGGTGAAGCTTACGAGGGTCCCTCAAATCCATCTAAAACCTTCCCCTAAAAAGGTTGTGGAACGAGCCGAGACCGAGGAAAATAACGGATAGGAGCAAAATAATTTCACAAGGCAAGTACCGCTAAATCCACATCTGGTTATCCCTAAACAATTTGGGAAACCTGAGATCCGAAGACTTTACCAAAATTAACTCCGATTCCGAAACCCGAGATTCCGAAGACGGTACCTAAGTTATAAAACCAAGTATTCCTTACACTTCATGATCGAGAACAATCAAAAGGAATTGAGGAAAAAATGCTTCATACCAAAGAAAGAAAAGATTTTTCAAATGTTTCATGATTTGCGTTTTTGATATAAGTTTTGCGGTTGCTTTGTTTTTTAATGCCGAGATTTTGCTCCTCACGATTAGGGGATTTGATAATGAATAAAGGAAAAGTTGCTTGACATTAGTGAAAATTCATTGAACGAGAATTTGCTCAGACAATGCTCCTTAAAAAGCTTCCCGGAAAAGCTAGGAGATATGGGAAAATTTTATTCCTTGTAATTACCGAGATGAGATAATGTTCGCCCAATGGCCGATCTTGGTGCGAGCATAAATCTAATTCCCCTTTCGATTTGGAAAAAACTTTCTTTGCCCGAACTTTCACCGACTCGAATGACTTTAGAGTTAGCAGAGCCTGATCAATACTTAACTAAGGTTTTAAGCCGAAGAGTCTACGGTTAAAGTGGTGAATACACACTTTCCCGCCAGATTTCGTAGGCTTGTCGATTTCGAAGTGATTCCTCGAGTACCTCTATATACTTGGAAGCTCCATTTTTCAGTAAAACCGGTCGTACCTTAATTGACGTTTATGAAGGAGAAATCACCCTCCGTGTTGATAACGAAGCCGTCACTTTCAATTTAGACCAAACCATGAACATATTTCCTCTACCGATATGACAAATGGTAAAACCAATTGACATCATTGATGAAATTTGTGAGGAGTATGTTCTGGAATTATTAGGATTTCCTAGTGATGATTTTTCAAGTGGCAATCCCACTTCGACATCTGAGCCGTTTACTTCTGAATTTACTTTGGAAGAAATCGATGCTTATCTTTATGACAAAATCAATCTCTTTGGAAAGATGATCTGATGATTTGTGATCCAGAGGAAAACGAAATGTATGGCTTGAACAATGTTAAATGATGACCCGTTTCAACTTCCTCCGATGGACCTTAAGCAAAGTGAAGTTACCGAGGCCAAATCTTCAATTGAAGAGCCTCCGGAATTGGAATTAAAAGACTTACCATCTCACTTAGAATATGATTTCTTGGAAGAAAACGATAAGTTACCCGTCATCATAGCAAAAGGTTTAAAAAACGATCAAAAAGAAGCTCTCATTAATGTTCTTAAATCTCATAAACATGCCATTGCTTGGAAAAATAACGATTATCAAGGGTATCGACCCTCGTTTTTGTACTCATAAGATTTCTGATCGGAAGCGATTGTAAACACATCGGTGCAAAGTCAAAGAGGGTGAACCCGGAAAAATTGATGAAGTCATTAAGAAGGAGTGAATTAAACTTCTTGAATGCTCGGATATGATATACCCGATCTTCGACAGCCCGTGGGTTAGTCCAATCCATTGTGTCCCTAAAAAAGGAGGAGCGGAATGACAGTAGTTGCATATGAATGAGATGGATAATTCCGCCAAGTTCTAGTTACCAGATGGAGAGTATGTATCGATTATAGGAAGCTTAACGAAGCAACTCGTAAAGATCATTTTCCTCTCCCGTTCATGGATCAAATGCTAGAACGTCTAGCCGGCAATGAATTCTATTGTTTCTTAGATGGTTTTTCAGGATATTTTCAGATTCCAATTGATCCTCAAGATCAAGAAAAAATGACTTTTACGTGCCCATCGGTACTTTTGCTTATCGTCGTATGCCATTTGGATTATGTAATGCTCCTGGAAACCTTTCAACGTTGTATGATGGCGATTTTTCACGACATGATAGAAAAGACAATGGAGGTGTTTATGGATGATTTTTCCGTTTTTGGTGATAATTTTGATTCATGTCTTTCTAATCTTGAACGAATGTTAAAAAGATGTGAAGACACAAATCTTGTCCTTAATTGGGAAAAATGTCATTTCATGTGTAAAGAAGGAATTGTTTTAGGTCATAAGATATCAAAGTCCGGAATTGAGGTCGACCGAGCAAAAGTCGATGTGATTGCTAAACTCCCTCATCCGACTACCGTTAAAGGAGTTAGAAGTTTTTTAGGTCATGAGAGAATTTACCGTCGTTTCATTCAAGACTTTTCCAAGATTTCTAAACCAATAACTCACCTTCTCGAAAAAAAAAAAAGAACATATCGTTTGTATTTTTCAAGTATTGTATCAATGCTTTCGAAACCTTAAGAAGCAAGCTTACCGAAGCTCCGATTCTTAGTTGTCCCAGGAGCAGATTGAACCTAACTTTTGAATTTTGTGTTGATGCAAGCGAATTTTTGCGATTGGTTTGCCGGTTCTTGGTACACGTATGATGGAGCATTTTCAACCAATTCATTATGCTAGTAAGACGATGACCGAAGCTCAAATTCATTACACTACAACAGAGAAGGAGATGCTCGCCGTAGTGTATGCTTTTTGAGAAGTTTTCGGGCCATATCTTGTCTTAATCTAAAAGCATGTTTATACCAATCCACTCTGCTTTAAAATACCTCATGAAACAATCAAGATGCCAAGCCAGGTTGCTTAGTGGGTGTTACTGTTACAAGAGTTCGATTATCACCAATTCTTGACAAAAAAGGAAGTGAACTTAGCCGCCGATCATTTGTCAAGACTCGAGAATCCTCACAAAGATGTTTTGGAAAACAAAGACATTAACGAACATTTTCCTTTAGAAACTCTTGGAGTTATATCAAACGGAAGTACCCCATGGTTTGCCGATTTTGCAAACTACCATGCGGGGAATTTTATCATAAAAGGAATGTCAACTCAACAGAAGAGGAAATTTTTCAAAGATGTAAAACATTATTTCTGGGATGATCCCTACCTCTTTCGTATATGTGTGGATCAAATCATTCGTAGGTGTGTATCTGGACACAAAGCTCTTGAAATAATCCTCAAGGCTTGTCATGAAGGACCCACCGGGGGCCATCATAGTGCCAATCTCACCGCTCGAAAAGTATTTGATGCCGGTTTCTTTTGGCCCACTATATATCGAGATGCTCATTCGATGATCAAATCTTGTGATACGTGCCAACGACAAGGCAAAATTTCTCAACGTGATGAAATGCCTCAAAACGCTATCCAAGTTTGTGAAATCTTCGACATATGGGGTATTGATTTTATGGGACCTTTTCCGTCATCCAAAGGGAATAAGTATATCCTTGTAGCAGTCGACTATCTTTCGAAATGGGTTGAAGCAAAGGCGCTCCCCACAAACGATGCTCGTGTAGTTGTGAAAATTTTAAAGTCTCTTTTTGCCCGATTTGGAACACCGAGAGCTATAATAAGCGATCGTTTAGGACCTACTTTTGTATGATCAATTTACCAATCGAAGTGATGTCTAAATATGGATAGTCACACTTCGTTTAGTTACCGCCTTAACACCCTCAAAATGAGTGGTCAAGTTGATGTGTCAAAATCGTGGTCTTAAGCGGTTATATTCTTGAAGGACTGTAGGAGAAACCGTGCCTGCTGGTCTGACAAGCTAGACGATTGCTTTGTGGGCATCCGAACTGCTTTCAAAAAAACACCGATCGGATGCCACACACCCTATCAGCTCTTTATGGAAAGTCTTGTATATTTACCAGTCGAATTAGATACAAAGCATATTGGGCTCTTTAAGCATGTAAGATTTCGACTTTAAAACTGCGGGTGATCATACGAAGTGCAACTAAATGATCTTAATTGAGCTTCGAGATCAAGCTTATAACGAGATTTCATTAATTACAAGGAAGAAGACGAAGAAACTTCACGACTCAAAGATCAAGAATCGAATCTTCAATGTTGGTGATCAAGTTTTACTCTTCAACTCCCGGTTAAAGATATTCTCCGGAAAGCTTAAAACTCGTTGGTCAGGACCTTTCACTATTGCTCAAGTTTTTCCTTACGGAACAGTAGAATTATCTCAACCCGATGGTCCGAATTTCAAAGTAAATGGTCACCGTGTGAAACATTACTTCGGAGGGGACATACCACCTAAGGTAGTCTCGGATCTCCACACTCTCCCTAAGGACAACTTAAATACAAGGATTCGAGTCGAGCTTTGCGACTCGATGACAAAAACAAGCCCGCTAATCGTGGGAGTTCACCCAATGCTTTATCCTTTGTCTATTTTCTTTCTAATTTTATATCTAATGTGTTGTGATGTCGTGAAGAGGCTATCCTCTTCGATCTTCTCTGTTGTTTTGTTGCTGTTTTGTGATTTTTGTAGAATCAACCAACATTTCTGTTTGCCTCTGTGTCAGGTGTTGTGTCCCGTTTCACTCGAGCTTCTCATCCTTTTGTGATATTAGTTTGGGGAAATCCAATATCCTTTTCATTTTGTATCGATTCACGTTATATTTGCATAATTTCATTAAAACGGCTATAGAATTTACGTAGAAGGACCCACCTTTGAACATTGAGAACATTGTTCGTTTTAGTTATGGGATCGGGAATCTATCGATTGATGTTGCTGCTTATTGTTTTTTTCTCCATACCAGTTTTCCCACAAATAGTTAAAAATTTTAATTTTTATAGTTCTTATTGTCATATATATTATATACTATATATAATACGCTCGCTCATCTGGGGTTAGAACGAATGTAGGTCTTCCGTTGGTAAAATAAGAAGTTTAATTTTTGACCCGATGAAGTGTAGAGTTCTAACTTTCTCCCTTAACAATTAATGTTGATGTTTGTGGCCTAGTCTCATGTTGACTTTAATCATGCTAGAATTGAATCGTTAGTAAATGAAGACTTGTGCTAATCTCAAGTAGATTTTAAATATGCCGAGTTGGATTTTATATATGCTAAGTATTTGCGAATCTCTTTCTTAGAGATTTTAAATTGCGAAGAATGAGAAATGATAGTGTTATTTATAAGTCATGACATTAAACGTAGAATAGTTGGTTTTCTTTCAAGCTCATAAGTGTTAATTGTGGTTTTTTTATCCAATTTAGCTTGTTTCACTTTATATATAATTGTTTAATAAATAGAGTTGTACAATTTTTTGGTTAATAATTAGTTAATGGAAGTTTTCTTTAGTTCCTTTGTGATTAAGATGAGTACACATCAGGAATACTTAATTTGGCATACTATATGTATCACATTAATAAATATTGTTTCTTATTCTTAAAGAGCCTTAGGGTATATGAGATAAGTAGAATTCAAATAATTAATCCGAGACTGATAAAAGTTTGCTGTATCTTGCCGGCTCACAACCGATGTTACAGCCTTCTAAAAGGTCGAGGAAGTTACCGAAGTCGAAATATGTTTGCTACATCTTGTCGGAGGCGTGGCCGATGTTGTAGCCTTCTAAAGGACTGAGGTGTAATAATGTTGCTTAATTTTTGTCTTATTTTGTACTTAAAGAGCCTAAGGGTATATAGGTGCAAATAAGATTGGTCCATTTAAGTCTTAAAGAGCCTTAGGGTATATGACATGAATGGTGCCTTGCTTAAGTAACCTAATAAAAGCCAAATTTTGGTTGCCTCGATGTGGACTTTAATCTTGATGACATTTGATCTTTTGAAAAGGGCTAGGAGCTAATTATTGCGTTCTTAACCGTTACGCTTTATTTTTGGAATTAATAAGTATCGAAATAAAAGTCTTAAAGAGCCTTCGGGTATATGACTTAAGTAAAATCTTGAGATACAAAAGTAGGATTTACGGGAGGGAAAGTGAGTACACAATTAATATTTATGAGTAGTGTTAGTGTCATGACTTGTAATTGACAATGATCTTGTTTATAAGCTTAGCATGAGGAAAGTGAAAAATCGGGGATGATGAAGTTATCTTTTCGACACTTAATTGTGCTTTTTGTTTATGAATCCTTAAAGTTACCAATGAGTAATGAAAGACGATTATTTATGGCAACATAAATTAAGGTTGTAGTTAGGTAGTTAATTATCAAGAAAAATCATAAAAAGAGAAAAATCTTTGAAAATGGGAAATCGGGTGTTTTATAACTTGTGATCTCTTAACTCTCTCAACAAAAATCTTTGCTACTTTTCAAAGGTTTAGTTTGGGGAAGTTTCGAGTGGTTTTGGTTATAGGCATGTGATATTGCGTGAGGACACACAATGGTTTTGTTTTGGGGAATTTTGAAAAGTGTAAAAATACACATATCAGTTATTAACTAAAATTAACCAAATTAAACCCAAAAAAAAAAACAGACCAAAAATTGGCAAAAAAATTATGCTTGTATTTGTGTTTTCGTCTTGTGTGCAGGTACGGTTTATCTGAAATCACAAGAAAAACCATCAAAAAACAAGGCAAAACACGGGACACCGAGAACGGAAGAGTGAACAAAAGCCGGAAGCTAAAAAAAGTCAAACCTCCAGTCAATCTTGGTCAACAGAAGTCAATCACAAAGGACAAAATCCAAAATATTCCACTTTAGTCCTCCAAGTTTTAGAAAAGTCCACAAATGGTCCCTAAGCCATTTAAACCAAAAGCCCAATCCAAAAGCCCAACTAACTAGTCCACTTCTCTTTTGTATAAACCACAGGGACCAATCTTGTAATTTCTGAAACACCTTTTACACTACAAAAAGAGAAATGCAAAGACAAGGACTGGATTTGCAATTTAGCCAAAGTCATAACTGAAAATTACCCTTTCAGTTAAAATTTGGGCGCCAAATGAGTGACACTATTCACCCATCTATCCCTAGCTTTCACCTAGGTAAATAAAGGGCTTTTTGAAATTAAGGGTTACGGATGTCTCTTCAAGAGGTCATACATTGAAATGACAAGGCTAAACTAAATCAGTCTTAAATCAAGTGATCTCATTAGCTCATTAAGCTATTCAAGGCCAGTGGGCTATGGAGAAAGCACAATGGAATGAGGATTTTGCATTGATTTTACTCAGCAAACTAACACAAACGTCACATCATGGATTGCCAGCTTGGCAATCCATGTGAATCCCAAGGTTGATCAAACGGCCACAAATCCATGTTTTAAATGAATTGGATTAATAGAATGGTGGTGTTTTAAAGGCAGTGGGGGGAATGACTCAGAATCCTATAAGCTTCATGTGAGGCTATAATAGAGAACCTCTAGCTCACACATACAAGTGTGTTAATTTTTATGGTGCTATAAATAGCACCCTCATCACACACACATGGATGTTCCTTTTCTTTTCTAGTTTTAGCCTAGTGTAGTTTTTTTTCAAAGCTTAATGAAATTTTGATTTAAAATCAGTTGTAACTTCTTTTTAAGTAATGTAATTCGGTTTTTTAATGAAATTTGGTTTAATATTGTTATAAGCTCTCTTTTCTCTCCACTCATAAGCTCTTTCATTCAACTAAACTATTTTAATAAGCTAATAAGCTCATAATAAGCTCTTTCAGTCTATAAGCTAAAATAGAGCTTAATCAATTCAGAAATAATCCTATCTAAACCTTAAAACAGCTTAACTTACATTTACCTTGGACTTTATTGGATTTAAGCTTATGGAAGGGGAGCTTAATTTGGAAGAGCTCCCAAGGACTTTACTCCTAGCTTATTTATAAGCTAGGAGAGCTTGTAGCAGCTTAATTGTGTATTAGCTTCTGTTTAGCTGAAGTCTAAAGTAAGTTTCTTTTTTTAAATTCCTTGTCTCTTTAATTATTTAGCTTAAACTGCTTATTAGAGTAATATTGCTTATTTGCTTAATCTACTAGCTTATAGTGCTTAATTCTCTCTACCTGTGCTTATTAATCATTAATCTTAATCTGTTTTAGCCTTATTATAATAAATCTTAGTTTTTCATAGTTTGTCTTAAAAAACCATAAAATACCAAAAATACAAGAGCATTAGTGTAGATCTTAGGTTTTTGCTTAATCCTGTTGATAGATCATGTTAATTAAGTTTGTTATAAGCTAGTTAATATCTGGTTTAGTAGTTTTAATAAGTAGATTAAATTTTTCATAGTATTTCAAAACTGTCATGAATCTTAAGGGGTGTTTGGCATAAGCTGAGTTTGACCATTAAAAGTCAAGTTAAGTTGTAGATTTTGCTTGGGTCAGCTTTAAAATCATTTTTAAACATTAGTACAATAGTTTTTAAAAGTTAGTTTTCAAAATCTCAAAAGTTTGAGCTTATTATCTTAAGCTTTGCACCAGGGCACTTTTTCCTATTCCTTAAGCTTGTGAAAATTTGATCTAAGCCTTCCAAGGCTTAGATCTTGCTTGCATTGTATTTTTGCACTCAATTGGAGTGTGTCTAATGCAGCTATAACCACAAGGGTACCTGCACTTTTGGTTTTACCTTTGGCCAATTGCATCAGCATACACTGACTAACATACTCAGCATATGCTGAGTATGTAGTCTGTCTTTAAGCCCTATTTTAAGCAAGCATTTGTAGGGTTTAGAAGCTTATTCTTTAGTATCTTATAGATTAGGAATAGCTTTATATAGATTAGGGCTTAACTTTCATTTTCTAGCTTAAATTCCTAGGTAAATTTTAGCTTAAAAGTCACTAAAAAGTCAAAAAGCCCAAAAACAGTTCTTAGTTTAAGTAGCTTTCTAAGTTTTAATTTCTAGCTTATAACTTAAGTTTTTATGATTTGGTTACTTAGCATATATATAGGTAAAGTAGTTTTCAAAAGCTGAGTGAGTAGTATAGCTTATTGAGCAATTGAGCATATAGAATTTTTAAGCTTATTATCTTGTTTCCTGAGTTTGTTACTTTCATCATCATTTTCAGTTGTCTTCTAGTGTTTTAAGCTCAAATTTCTTTTCATAAATAGATTAAGCACATCACAAGCTTTCCAAAACTTCTTTTGTTTTTAAAATTGAGCTTAATTTGAGCTTATTGCAAGTAAATAAGTAAAAGTGAGCTTTAAGGCTCACTTACTGATTCAGCTTATTGATAAGCTCTTTTTTGAGCTTATCATTGAGTTTCAGCCCTAAGAGCTTTTGTTAAAATTGATCATCACCACTTCATCTACAACTTTTATTTTATAAGTTTTTTCTAAATAGCATTTTAGGCTTAAAGGGACTTAGGGTGTAATCGAGTTGGGCCTCAGGGGTTGGTTTTGAAACTTTTGAATTTAGTTGTTTGCTCAGTTAGTCCTTCATTAGTTTATTTGTTTGCACTGTTAGTCCTTTAAGCTTTTCATAGTTAGTCCTTTGTTAGTAATAGTTAGTTGGTTTAATAATTTTTATAAATAATTAGGTTTAGTTTTTAATTAGTTTAATTAAACTTTAATTAAAAAGTAAAAATTAGGGCTTTTATTTTTATAAAATTTCTTATCATTTTCTCTTTTTAGTATAATTTTTATAAAAATTTTAGGGTTTATATTTTAGCATTTTTATTATTTTTAAGCTTTTAATTAGTTTAAATTTTAGAAAATTCATATCTTAAAATCTAAAAAGTCAAAAATAGTGATTCCTTTTTCCAAAATTTTCTTTTACTTTGTTTTATCTAGAAAAAAATATAATTTCAATTATTTTCTATTTTTATTTTTTTAGGATTTAATTAGATTTAAATAGTTTTTAATTAATAAAAAATTCAAAAATAATCAAAAAAATATTTTTCTTTTTCTTAAAAATTTCTTTTATCTTAATTTAGGTTTAGGAATTTAGTTTGCATTTTTAAGACTTAATTTTGATTTACTTGTTAAATTGTCGTGTTTTATTTGTTTCCCGTTTACCTTTTTAAGTGCTTAATTGTTTTTAATTATTCATTTTAATTGTTGCTATAGATCATCAAAATATCTTTGTTCTCATTCAAATCATAATCCAAACTTAAACTAGGTTTCAATTGCACTAGTCGTTGGGGAAACGACCCGGGTGATCATTATTACCCGGTTTAAAATACGTATTATATATTATATTATATATATATTTTTGAGACTGAATTTTCCTTAGGGAATTTTCTTAATTGCTCTTGTAAATATTATTATATTGTGGTATATTTTACAAGTATATAAAACACACAATCACTAGTGTTAAGTGTGTAATGCTGGGGATATATTTCTACTGCTGAGAGAAGTTAGTACTGTTAGGCTTTAAGTTAGTACTGTTAGACCAAACTTAGTACTGCTAAGTGACCGTTAGTACTATTTGAGCCATAACAAATAAGAGTCGTTGAGATATTTCTGCCAACAACCTAGCTTAAAAGGTTTCATGATAAGCTCAAATCTTTTACAGTTAGTGAATATAAACTCTTTTACACTTCTCATAAAATTCCAGATTATTAATCAACTTTTCATTCATCAAAATGACAAATTTAGAGTTTTGCCACAAACATAATATTATAAATTGGGAATATATCTTGCTAGGAATGACAGAAGCAAAAGATTCTGAAGTTTGCAAGATTACAAGAGCAGATGGAAGTTCAAGTTTTCATGGAGATATTGAAGCATTGTTAAGAAGACTTGATAGATAAGATTTAAGTCAGCTCTACAGCTTGGTTCAAGAAAGATTTAAAGATCATCCACTTGAGGGTCATGATTTAGATCTATGGGGAGATCTTAGAATGATATTTGATCCAAATGAAGAAGATGACATATGGTTGAACCAACAATATTGGGAGTTGCTGAGATGGAAAATTACATTAATACAGTGGTGTTTTACATCTTAATTCTTAGATGGTCCTTCAATACTATATCCATATGTTAGTAGAAAAGGAATATCCACTGAAGAATGACATCTTAAAGAAGATGATCCAACTTGAAGATAGAAGTAGAAGAAGATAGTAATAAGGCATCTGAGCTAAAATAGATTATATAAATCTCAGATTGCAGAACAGAGTTAGTTTTTATAAGTTTTTTTTAGCTAACACAAGGAAGCTAAATTTTGAAAAGAATCCTCTCAAAATCAAAGAGCTTTAATTCATGAAACTTAAGATTTGAAGGTAAATCATAAGTTTAGGAGAGGATTGTTGGTAATTAAAGAGCTTCTACAAGATAATGCTGCTGAAGAACTTAGTACTGTTAGTTGAAGAACTTAGTACTATTAGTTATAGTTAGTACTGCTAGTACAATGTTAGTACTGTCAGTATAAGTTAGTACTGTTAGTATAAGATAGTTAGTACTGCTTATGTGATATGCAGAAGTAATATTAGAATAGATATTTATGAACACTTAACGTGTTTTGTAGAGCCTATAGGTTTTTCCTTGGTGTATAAAAGAACCCTTATTGAGGCATAGTTAGATTATATCATTATTCAGGAGAAAGTTAATAATATTTAAAGTTAGAAGAACACGATTTAGTTATTATTTATTTGCAAAAACATACAGTTTAGTTTTGTGACTTGTTCCAATATAATTGACAGTTCCTGTGTTTCATTGTTTGATTGTTTCTTCTGAGTATATAAAGATTAATTCCGCATAGTCTTTATATATACACCACAAGGTTTCTAATCTAGTTGTTTAGATTTATCTAAGCTAATAAAATATCCATTCAATTGGAACCTACAAGTGGTATCCGAGCGGGTTGAGAAGCTTTAAATAAGAAGAACCATTCTACACACAAGATCTGAGTGACCAGGCTAAAGAAGGACCTACCAATTTTGCACTTATGGCTTATACATCTTCAAGATCAGATTCTGAGGTATCAACTTGTTCTAAAACCTGTATAAAAATATATGAAACCTTTAACTCAGCTTGAGGACTTAAGAGTAGAGAATAAATCTGAGTTTAATCTAGCAAATTATAAAAGAGGGTTAGCGTCTGTAGAAGAGAGACGTGTCTTCTACAAGAAAAATGAGGTCATATTTACTGATCAAATAGCTGTATTAAAAAGTGATGCATCATTTAATGAAGCAGAGAAACTTAAGAAAGAAAAAGAGGATAATCTGCTTAAAATTAACAACTATGATAATGCAACTAAGAGTTTGGATAAAGTGATAGGAAGTCAACTAGTAGATAACAATAAAAAGGGTTTGGGGTACAATGTTGTTCCACCTCTACCTACAGGTTTATTTGCACCTCCTATCATTGATTTATCCAAAGAGCCTGAATTTGAAGGCTATGGTGTCAAGGTTAATAAGTGTGTAAGTTAAACATCCCCTAAAGAGATTAAGAAAACACCAGATGCCCTAATTATTGAGGATTGGGTGTCAATGAAAGAACAAGGAGAGCTAAATCCTAAATCAGAAAAGAAAACTGTTATTCCTACTGTTAAAAAGAAAGAATTTGTTAAAGCTAAACAAGATGATAAAGCAGTTAGGAATACAGTTAAATATGCAGAGATGTATAGATCATAAAAACATAGAGGGAATCAAAGGAATTGGAATAATCTTAAATCCCAACAGCTAGGAAATGAGTTTGCGATGAACAATAAAGCTTGTTTTGCTTGTGAAAGCTTTAACCATCTGATAAAAGATTGTAAAAGGAAGGTACAAAAACCTATATGGAACAATGCTAGAAGGGTAAATCATCATAATTCTCATAGAATGTCTTACCCTCATCCAAAAAGAAACTTTGTTCCAAAAGCAGTCTTAATGAAAACTGGGATAAGACCAGTTAATGTTGTTAAGCCAAAGGCTGCATATAATGCTGTCAAGAGGAATAGGTTTAATGTTGTTAAAGCATTGGCATGTTGGGTCTGGATGCCAAAGAACAGAGTGGTAGATCATGTATCTAAAAACATATGTGCATCAGTTACTTTGAAAAGATTGGATTACATTGATGTACAAGGAAGATTCAAGTCTGTGATGGCTTGGGTTCCCATAAGAAGATGATTTGGAGGATCCTTCCAAACAGGGGAGGATATGAAAAATGCTCATATTAATGAAGATCACTTTTGTTCAGATGGATGCACAGGCTCAGGGGAGGAAAGAGTGCATCAAAGAAAAAGAAGAATCCAGAGAAGAGTGCAGCAAAAGTAGAAAGACCAAGAAGATGAAGTGTTTGGAAGAATCCTCTCAGCAAAGAAAATGAAGGTTTAATTCAAGAAACTTGATGATTTGGAGTTAATCACAAGTTATTAGGGATCTAGTATGGGAAGTTATACACTTCAAGTTAGTACTTCTAAGCTAAGAGTTTAGTATTGCCAGCCAACAGTAGACTATTAGAAAAAATAGTTATACTGCTCAAGATTACAACATCAGTTACAAAACTAGTTCAGTTAGTACGCTAAAGAAGTTTAGTACAGTCAGTAATGAACTTAAGGCTGTTGAAAAACTTTAGTACTGCTAGTGATAAGTAGTGCTACAGATGGAAGTGATTAATGCGCTAAAGATTAAAGTTGCTACAAAGATAGAGGACGATTCAAGTCAAAGTTGGTGAAGAGACTACAACTTGTTGAAGAGAGTAAGTATAGTTATTCTATAAAAAGATTATTGATTGATAGAAAAGATCTTGTATATCTATTTAGTATGGTAAGTATATTAATATTGTAGTTGACTAGCCTCCTTGTGTCTATAAAAGTTAGATCATAAGTCATATAGGAAGACATACAATCACAATACTGTCTCAACTCATCTCTTAGATTCTTAGCTTCAAGGTTGTAAACCCTAGTACTAAGTAATGAGTAACTCGTATGTATTATCATTAAAAACATTGAAGCTTGTTGGTTATATTGTTCATCATACAATATCATGTATTACTATTTCATTGGTATTTCTCTTAGTGGTATAAACTAATCCTAGCATAGTTTATATAATATACACAAAGCTTCACACTAGTACCTTGGATTTATCCAAGGATACTAGACCTTATATCTAAACCTAAGGAGGTAAAGGATTATATTCAAGATGGATCTACAAATGCCATCTTTTCCTTTTTGAACTATTTCAAGCTTCTTCTTAGGCTCTCTAATAGTTATTTCTCCTATATGAATTTTAAATTTTAAGCCCTTAATATCTTGTAAATAAATAGACTCATTTGCTTTATAAACTTCAAGTTTTTCTTCCACAGACTTTAAACCTGTCTTATAACCTAGAACCATTAACTCGGATTTTTTTAAATCTTTTAATGGTTGATCATTTTGAGATTTAGGAGATTAAACAGTTTCCAAACAAGTTTATTAACAAATAGAATCATTAGATACCTCTAAGTTAGAAGATAAGAAATCCATGAGTGCATAGTTAGGCCCTTTCCTCAGCCTGATCTCTCTAGTTATATCCACAAGACCATCACATGATTCCCAAAGCTGTAGAAGTAGATATTTCCATAGGCACACTCCTTCTTGAGCTTTCCTTGTTCTTGTTGTCTTGATTTCTTAGAGCTCTTCAATCCTTGGTAAAATATCCCCTCTTGTGGAAGTTGTAGCACTCCACTTTAGACTTATCAAAACTAATAGTTTCATTGCCATTAACAGTAAGCTTCCTTTATGTATTCTTCAAATACCTTCTTGCTCTCATAGTCAACATGGCCATTTGTCATCTTAAATCCATCTCTTCCATGTCATCTAGATGAATGTTTGCAAGTCCTCATGTATAAGTTGAGGACTATTTGGTTGACTAGTAAAAAATACACAAATACCAGCATCACTCAAGTTATCAATATTTATAGTGTTAGCTGTATTAACTTAAGTGCTAGCAGTAGAAACTCCATGAGCAGTATTAACTGCTTCATTAGTGCTGCTAGTGTTGTTATTTGAGGAGAACACAAAAGTGCCATGTTCTGTGTGCTTGAACTTGAGCTAGACATCCCTTTTACTTCTGGTTCATACACCTTAAGGTTGTTGTAGAGATCATCCATGCTTATTGTATCCAAATCAGCTTTATTTCTCCACACAACAACATGTGTGTTCCACTCAGGTGACAAACTTCTTAATAACTTTTGATTAACATCTTCTTATGAAAGCTTTTCATCTAAAAGCTCCAACTGTCTCACAAGCTTTTGAAGCCTATCAAAAGTTTGATCAAGCATCTCTGAGCTTGGAGTATTAAAGTTTTTGTATTGCTGCTTTAAGAGATTCCTTTGAGTCTTTCTTGTAGCTGCATTCCTACCAAATCTCTTTTCAACAGATTCTAGCAACTTATTAGCATCCTTGATAGAGTTAAACTTTAACTGATGTTCATTCGGAATGCCCATTATTAAAGTACTTTTAGCTTTTACCTCTAATCTTCTTTGAGCCTTTTCTTCAGCAGTTGTAATAGGCATCTCTGTCACAACACCTTCCTTAATTTTTTTTTGGCAAGGTTGCACCATTCTTTATGATTTCCCACAGTGCATAGTCTATCATTTGGATATATTGTTCAATCCTCATCCTCCAGATCTCATACTCACCAGATTTAAGCATGGGAACTTTGGATGCAGCCACCATCTATGCAAAATCTTGATCCATATCTTTTAACAAAAAAGATCTTGTGTATAAATACAGGTTCTTCTCTTTCAAAGCTTCTTAACAAGCTCTGATACCACTTGTTGGATCCCACTTTAATAGATCAAAATTCTTAAGGTTGTTTAAGGATTAGTTATATTAGATAAATCTAACACAGCTATAGTAGAAACTTTGTTTGAATGTATCAAAGATTATGCAGAATCTAATCTTTAATATTGAAAAGAATAATCAATGAAACAGTAATTCTAAGAACATATAATTCAACAAACAAGCTCCAATATTATTAATGATAATAATACAAATACTCTCAAAGTATTAGGGTTACAAACACCTTGAAGCTAAGAAAAAGATTGATTTTTTGTTTTGGTACTGGTGTTAGGTTTTGGTACTGGTGTAGGTTTTGGTACATCAATCTCTATGCCCTATAACCTCCTTTTATACACCAAGGAGTCCTACTTGGCTTACAATACTTTCCTAAGTATATAAAATCTTTTCTATAAATAACTAATACATATCAAGTAAGCAGTATTAACAAACATTACTAACTTACACTAGCAGTACTAACTTAACACTAGGACCTCCTTTTTTATAAACCCGTTTATTATCGTATAACTTGTAAATTACGTATCTCCTTCGTTATCAATCGGTTTTTTGAGTTTCTTACTTTTTTGGAATCCTCATGGGATGTATTATTTTATAAAAATATAAAATATATACCTTTATTTTTGAACTAAAACAGGATGTTTTGAAGTTTGTGAGAAAAACATGTTTTAAACTTGATTTTGCACTTTTAAGCTTAACCACCATGTTACAAGTCTATTACAATACTTATTATCACATGTCTGACATCCTTAGGGTCTCTAGTCCATGATTAGTCCATGTATTGTCCAAAAATCACAATATCCAAATGTGTACACACTTATTTATTCATGTACTTTCATAAGTATGTTTTTAGATAACTAGTCTATGTATACTTTTTATACATAATCCACACATGTACAGTACTTATATTCTCATTATAACATGATATCAACATTCATATAACATATATAAAATTTTACCAAATCATAAACAAGTGTAAAAATCCATATTTCATGTAGATAAGTTTCCTAGATGGTGATTAACTATACAAACATTATATATGCATAAAATTATGAAAATAAAGAGATTAAGAGTTTTAGGTAACCTTAATATGAAGTGAGATAATGAACAAAGTGATCTAAACCCTTGTTTAGAAACAAACCCTAGCTTAGAACACCAAGAAAACCCTAGTTTCAAGTAAACCCTAATCTTGAACATTTCTTGTTTAACACTTGTAAACCTTAAACCAAACTTTCAAATCACCTTATATTATCTTAGATATCATGTAGGAATGTGTGTAAATGTTTCAAATACAATTTTGTATGGATTTGGTGTTTGTTTTATTTGAGTCGTGGGTTAAAGAGACCAAACAAGAGAGATGTGTGAAATTTTTACTAAAGAAATGATATGTATGTTTTACTTACTCTTGCTACTTGCATTATATACAAAGAGGACTAGTCAAAGACATATTGAGGGTCTTATGGAAGTCTTGATCAAGTTCACTATTAGGGCTAGTAAGAAAAATAGGTCTTGGTTCCTAAAATATAAGATCATCCCATGAAATCAAGGAAATGTGTTTTAAAACTAGATATTTTTGTGTTTTCTCTCTTAAATCCGGCCATAGGCATGTATGTGATGATATATTTTGTAAATTTTGAGTATTGGGTATAAGTGTGGGTATTTGTTGAAGCGTAGAAAAGTTTTGGTGGTTTCGAGAATGCCTAAACGTATTTTATCGCGAAACGTAAACACTTTTCGCAACCAATAAAAATAAAATGAACAAAGTTAATAATTATCCTCAAAATAATTACTTAACACTTGCTTGATGTAAACATTTAATTTTTTTGATGCCCGTTTACATTGAACGATAATTTTTAGCTTACGCGATTTAACTTAACACTTTCAAATTAAAAGCAAACGCGTACAATACTAAAAATACATAGTGAATTTATTAACGTCGTAAATGACCCTAAAACACCATGTGTTATAAGTCAGAAATTGGCAAAAATGTTAAGAAACGAATAAGATACGGCTTGTCAACGTTGGGCACTTGGTTTTTTTTGTAAAGTACTAAATCTAGAAATAATTAAAAAACTGTGACGTAAAGCCCATTTTGGGGGCAAATATGTAGTGGTGATACAAAGTTATAAAAACTCATTTGCATCATTTCACCTCATTTGCATAAGTCTAAATCGACCCATTATTAATTAGGTCGTGTTTTAGAACCGTTGCGTTGTTACACTTGATTTATTACTTCTCGAATCATTACCTTTCCTAAAGTTGAGTTTATAGATTTACTTTAACTTGTTTTATAACTGTTTTGCAAATCTCGAGGTGAGATACATTGCTTGTGTTACTTTTGGATGCAAGTAGCTTTTAAATGATTATGGATTAGCCTAAGTACCGATAACCCACTATGCCCACTATCATGAACCGTTAATTACTTGGTGTAAGCGCAAGTGTTATAAATAGATCTATTGGGATTAACATCCTTGTTCAGGTAAGTAATGCTTACTTGAATCGAAGGTACCGATCAAAAGGATGTATACCATGTCGGAACTCTAGGTGGTCTCAGGTTAGACACCTACTCGGGAAATTCGTTTTTCATTGATTTGCATACGTAACTAATGTTGTAGCTTCGGTATCATGAGCTTAGTGCATTCATAATTACTTTTTGTGATATTGTATGTGTCATACACCTTGAAATCTTGCGGTACACACTTAATTTAAACCTGTTAATACAAATAATGTCTAAAAACATTATTTATATTTTTAGACTTCTCTATGTTTGGAAAATGACAAAATGTAAAAACATTCTACGATAAAAATAAACGTATACACGCTATTAGTCGTAAACTTCCATTTTGACGTACATCAATTAAGGTATGTATAAACAAATCATTAAACATGATAAGTGGTCAAAGTAAATCTTTTTTTCTTAAACATTACATTTTTACAAATTTAATATTACATTTTTATGAAAGAAAAATATACAAAATATTTTTTAGTTTAAAGAAATGTTTTAATAAAGTATTTAAAATTCAAATATGGTTTTCCCCCCAAAACAAAAAACTACAAACCAGAAAATAACTTCCCCACAAAAAGAAAAAAATTGGAGCGTCTACCTAGGGGCCGCCCCTAATAGGTAAAATGGCCCCCAAATATATCTAGGACCACCAGGACCGCCCCCAGTGGATGTTACTCCTTTTTGCCTATAAATATTGCACTATTCTCTGGCAGATTTCAGACCTCTTTGCACATAGTTTTCAAAATTCTTTCTCTCTCTAAAACCTCCTACCTTTCTCCAAAATCTTTGATCACTTGCTTAATATTGTTTTAGGTTATCCAATCTCTTCCTCCTCCTTCTTCTATCAAGTGCAAGAGAATAACACTCGTATTCGCCAAGAAATGAAGTATTATAGATTAGTAATCTTCTTCTAAGATTCAGCCTCTATATTTTCATTCTTGTGTAGTTGTGTAGATCTGGATAGTGTTTAAATCTCGAAGTGTTGATTCTATGTCGATTAGTATTTTATGCCTTAAAATACATTAGTGAAGGTGTATATTGGTTCTATCTAAGGTTAGGACTCGACATTTAGCTTAGTGTCAGAAATCGGGATAAGCGACGTGTAACGGTTTTCTCCGCATAAGGGGAGCTTGTTGACATAGTGAAATCTTGAGTCGGATACTCAGGGAGTGGAATAGGGTGACGAAGTGCTTCATTTCCAAACCACTATAATTCGCGATGTTGTGGTTTGGTTGTTCTATCTCCTATCTCTTTACCTTCATTCTATATCTTGTTGTTTTTATTTATATAGTGATTGTATTATTTGTAGTTAGATATATTGGTTGTCAATATTATTGATTGATATCACATATACTCGAATCAAAAACTTTTATAACCAAAGTTTTAAAATGCCAATCAACCGGTAAACTATTCAACCCCCCTTATAGTTTCCACAATTGGTATCAGAAGCCGAGGTCACTTAACATTTTTAAAATATATTGTATTTTAAAGCTTGGATCGATCTATAGAGTCTAACAAGTATTTAGAAGGGTATGAAAAGACCATCACTTTTCAAAAGTGATAGTTTTATTTATTGGAAAAATAGATTCGAAAGATTTGTGAAATCAAAAGATCTTGATCTTTGGCATGTTATTAAAGAGGGTGATTTTCTACCTATTCAAAACAATCTGGAAACCAAATTAGATGAGGTTGTCCCTTTTGAAAAACAAAACGATGATCTTATAAAGAGACTTGCGAAAAATAACGAAGCTAAAATGGTTATTTATAGTGCGTTGCCCAGGAAAGAATATGAAAGAATTTTCATGTGTAATACGGGAAAAGAAATTTTGAAAACCTTGTCAATCACCCATCAAGGTAATAGTCAAGTCAAAGACAACAATATTGACCTTTTGGTATAACAATATGAACAATTTGTCATTTCTAAAGACAAATCAATAGATAGTGCTTTTGCTAGATTCAATACTATTATTACTAGTTTAAAAGCTCTTGATGAAAGTTACTCTAGCAAGAACTACGTTAGGAAGTTTCTTAGGGTTCTACATCCTAAATGGAGAGCAAAGGTTACTGCAATCGAAGAGTCGAAAGACTTGACATCACTATCACTTGATGAAGTCATCGTGAACATTAAAGTTCATGAGATGATCATCAAGAAAGATACCGAAATAGTCAAAGCTAGAGGAGAAAGGATATCCCTTGCTTTAAAGGCTAAAAAGGATTCTAGTGATGAACAAAGTTTGAATTTCAGAAGTAAAGATGAAGAGTATGCCATGGAGGTTAGAGACTTGAAGAAGTTCTTCAAGAGAAGTGGTAGGTTTGTAAGACAAAAATGGAATGACAAAAAGACATTCCAAAGAAGTCATGATGATAAAAACGTAAAAGTGATAGGAAATGTTTTAGATGCGGAGACCTGAATCATCTTATCAGAGAATGTCCGAAACCACCGAGAGACAAGAACCAAAAAGCCTCCGTCGGATATTCTTGGAGCGATAGCGGTGAGGAAGATGATGAAAAGGCTAAAGACGAAACGTGTCTCATGGATCATGCATATAGTGAGGTACATTCTAAATCCTCTTACTTTAGTGATGAAAACTCGTCAATAGAAACTATTATTTTAGATAGTGAATATAATAGGTTGTGTTAGATGAGTATAAAAATAATCTCAAAGAACAAACATTTAAAAGCTATTAGGAATAGTCTAGAAAATGAAATTAGTGAGTTCAAAGAAAAGTTGTCTAAACTCGAGAGAAACAAAGAAGTTGATCTTGAATGTACAACTTGTCAAACACTTCAAATTGAAAATGAGAAACTTAAAGAGGAACCTCTAAAGCTAACTTAATTTTAAAAGAGTACACGCTCTTTAAATGAAATGATTAGTCTTCAAAAACCCTTCAGAGATAAATCTGGTCTAGTGTTTAACTCATTTGAAGAATCAACAAGCGAGACTAAGAAAACAGAATTTATGAAATCACAAAATGAAATGTCCTCTAGTGGCGACCCCGTGATTGCTGATGATGGCCCCCTTAGTGTACAAACAGCCCCTAAAGAAAATCAGGAACCGCTTGTCTGTTCATCAGAAAATAGAAAATCTGTTTCTTTTCAAAAATCAATTTTGGGTCCTAGAGCAAAACATATAATGGTAAATAATGTTAAAATTCCCGTTGCTAGTGATGATGAGGTTAAACGGTTTTATAAACCTTCTCTAAAACTCGAAGTTAGATTTTCTAAACCAAACTTGAGGTCAAAAACTCCACCTCCTAGGAGAATTAATAATTCTTATCCTCGATGTAGAACCCCGCAACCTAAAAGAAATATTGGACGACAAAATTGTCCAAATTACTTTCTCGTGACATGGAATAACATCCAACCTCAAAGTTACATGCCATGAGGAATGTGTCCTCCAATTCCAAATGTTTGAGTTATTATGTTATATAAATAGATATGCCTTGGGATCAATTTGGAGCCTAACAGGTGGATAAAAGATAACGGATGCTCTAAACACATGATGGGCTACCGAAAGCTCTTCTCATCTTATAAGGCATACAATGGATGTAATGTCGTTTTTGGTAGTAATCTATGTGGTATCATCATTGGAAAAGGTACGATCTCTAATGAATCTCTTAATATAGAAAATGTAGAGCATGTAGATAATTTAAGATTTAACTTGCTAGGTGTAGGTCAAATATGTGATAATAAATGTAAATTAGTATTCTTAGACCATGATAGTGAAATTAGTAAGGATGGAAAAGTCATAGGTAGAGGTATTAAGAAAAGCGACTTGTATGTGATGAAATTAGGAAAGAAGTCGAAAGACAAAATTTGTATTAAAATGATTATAGAAAACTCCACTTTGTGGCATAGGAGATTAGGTCTCGCCAATATGCGTCTAATCCAAACATTGGCATCTAAAGAACTAGTTAGGAATTTACCTAAGCTTAGGTTTGATCAACATTTTTGTGATGCCTGCAAAATTAGAAAATAAGCTCTCGCTAGTCACAAATCTAAGAATACGGTATCAACGACTAGATGCTTAGAACTCCTTCACATGGATCTTTTTGGTCCAT
Source organism: Tanacetum coccineum (assembly GCA_026074375.1). NCBI lineage: Eukaryota > Viridiplantae > Streptophyta > Magnoliopsida > Asterales > Asteraceae > Tanacetum > Tanacetum coccineum. The sequence goes on from BQNB010002142.1 coordinate 64,646, forward strand.
CGGCCGTATGAAGTTACGGAGGAAACCTCTTCACCTTAGTAATAGAAAACGACTATTATAGGCGTACATGGACAAGATTTCTTAAAACCAAAACTGAGGCTTTCAAGCAATTTAAAATCTTTAGTAAGAAAATACAAAACCAACTAGGTTGTTCTATAGTGGCAATTAGGACGGACCACAGTAGTGAATTTGATAATGAAGTGCAATTTGGAGAGTTTTGTAATGCCAACAGTATTACACATAATGTCTCGGCTCCACGCACTCCACAATCAAATGGTGTGGTAGAAATGAGTTGAACAATGTTTAATGAACAATCGTTAGCACAAAAGTTTTGGTGTAATGCCATAGATACTTCAACCTACATCCTTAACCGAATCCTAATTAGAGCCATCTTAGGAAAAACACCATATGAACTCTTAAGAGGTAGGAAACCTACTCTGGATTACTTCAAAGTGTTTGGAAGCAAATGCTTTATCCTAAACACCAAATATTACCTCACCAAGTTTGACCTAAAGTTATACGAAGGTGTTTTCCTATGTTACTCCCAAAATAGCAAAGCCTACAGCATCCTAAACAAACACACCATGAAAATCGAAGAATCGCTCAACGTGACATTCGATGAAAATCCTCCACCATCTAAAACATCACCCTTGATGGATGATGACTTAGATGAAGAAGAAGCAATTAAGGTTACCAAAAAGAAAAACTTAGAAAATGACATTAAGGATGAAATTTTAGAAGTTGACGAAATTGTCAACATTAAGGAATCTAAGAACCATCCATTAGACAACATCATAGGAAACGTTAATCAAAGAATCATTACGTCTCAAACCCAATACCAAAGTAACTTCTTTTGTTTTACATCAACTATAAAACCTAAGTATGTGAATGAAACCTTAAAGGATGAAAGTTGGCTAATTGCAATGCAAGAAGAATTAAATCAATTCATTGCAAATGATTTTTGGGAGTTAGTACCACACCCTAAGAGTACAACAATTATAGGAACAGTGGGTGTATAGAAATAAGTTAGACGAGAATAGTATAGCGTCTTAAAATAAGGCTAGGTTAGTAGCTCAAGGTTATAATCAACAAGAGGGCATCGATTATGATGAAACTTATGCCCATGTAGCTAGATTAGAGTCCATTAGGATTTTATTAGCCTATTCTTATGCCTTAGATTTTAGATTAATCCAAATAAACGTGAAAAGTGCATTCCTAAATGTTTTTATTAATGAGGAGGTATACGTGGCAAAACATCTAAGATTCATTGATTTTGAAACATTTAGGATCGAGGCATAGACCCATGTTTCTAAATTCTGATATTGAAGACGGCATCATAGACCCAGTGATGCAATGCACAACCCTTCCTAGCCATTCGAGATTCTCTCAAAAGAAACTTGTCTCATTTGTCACGGAGATACACATGTTTTCTATTGACATCTCACTCTGAGATTGTTAATATTGAATAGGTGGCAGTTTGCTCCAGCCTTCGATTACTAAAACTAAAAGTGCATAAATCGAGTCTAGAGCCAAAGAGATCAAAGTATAAATCTCATTAGGACATAATGTCAAAATACACTTGTTGAACACCTTAGAGTTCACAAGTTGTAACAAAGAGTCCTACGCATTATCCTTGAGATCTTGCCAGAACATCCGAATGATACTTAAGTATTCACAGTGAAGATAGAAATCCTGCTTGAGCCAACATCAAACAAGCTCTTGGTAGGTGGCTTGCAAGATTCTATATGAATCGAGCTTGTGATAACTGGATATCAATTTTGGTCCAATAAATGAATTGATGACTTAATCAGAAAGAAAGTAACTATCTAATTCACTCTTAGCGTGTTGTCTGCTTTGAGATGTTTCGGTAATGAGAACTAGCAAGCATGGTGAATCTAATACATCCGTGTTAGAAGAACCTACGCTTTGAGTTGGAAACCCTGTCAAAGAGATTCTTTGAATCTACCTGATCACAGGTATAGTATTTATACTATAAAACGGGAAACTGGAGGTTAATGCAACCGAACTCAAGATGAATGACAAAACCATATTCATCTTTTATTGCTAACTATCTTATTTTAGGTTTAGACGATAGTGTTACAGCCTCATTCCAGCAAAGTCAGATTCATAAACCACATGCTCATACTCAAGCTTTCAAAGTTAATTATTCAGCATCAAGATTGTTGATACTAAACTTCCTTAAAGATCTTCAAAGTCAAATCAAGAATCGCATTTTTGGGAGATTGTTAGCCTTATGTTCATATAAGTCAAACAAGAATGCAACAAGTATGAGTATGTCGCTCAAGAGCACAAGTTGGTCAAGAAAGTAAAATTAAGATGATTCAAGTCAAAGAGATGATGCAAGATAAAGATCTCAATAACTCAAAGTCAAAAGATAAAGGCTCAAGATCAAGGTCACAGAAGCATGAATGAACAAAGCGATTACAAACAAGCAAAGACTAAGACCAAGATAAACAAGGCAAAGCATAAACGTCAAAAGTCATATCTTTAACATTTGGGGAGACAATGATAAAACAAGTTAACCTCCTATAAGAATGTTATCAGTCATACAAGAATGTCAACATAGAAGATCAAGTCCTTCACATAAAGAAGACCTCAACAATGGAAGAGTTTGAAGAAAGAGACCTCAACATTAGGGGAGATTGTTAGCCTTAATTTTATATAAGTCGAACAAGAATGTTATCGGTCTTATTAGTCTTGATAAGTAATAGGCTAGTCGGGTTAAATGGGCTTGGATTGTAATCTAATATTGTCTATGTTTCATGCTCAAAGCCCAAGATAAGCCAAGCCCAGCCCAAGTTAGAAAGCCCACATGCCACTTATGGCTCAAGGGTATAAATAGACCCTCTCCACACATGGAGAGGGCGTTGGTCATTTGTGTGTGTGTTTTTCACATGTGTAAAGGATCCACTACTCTCTACTTTCTATCTCTAATAAATCTTCCATTTTCATTCTCTCTTTTCTTTATCTTATTTTTAGCTTAATAGTGCTTATTTGGGTTTGCTTATTTGTTGTGTTTGGATTACAAGTGCGATAACAAAAATAATTCATGAAATACTTTTTGTTTTTTGTGGAAACTAAGATCATGTCCCGAAATGTCTTCTTGGGAATTACAGATTTGATGAGACAGAGGAAACAAGTAATGAAACAAAAGGATCAAAATTGTCATTAAAGAATTCTACATGTTGGTGGAGAATTATGGAAGATTTGGTCAAAAGATATCATAAGATGAAGATTTGGAAGATCTCCTTAAGAAGATAAAGATAACATAAGATATTTCTTAATGTTTAAAAGATTTACTTGTTTATATCTTTATGTTAACTTCCTTTGTAAGTCATGATCTCTTTATATAAAAAGATCATAAACATATAGTTTTAGTACATAGAAAAATGTGTGTGTGTGCAAGAGTTAGAGATGTAGACGTCTATAGTGGTGGTGTAGCCTCAAGGTCAAGGTAACTTGATCATGTTACAAATTAGTTACAACTGTTATATTCTGATCAAATAAAATTAGGGCTTGGAGTGTTTGATAATGAAGAAACCTTGTTACGGTATCATTGTTCTTATGTTAATTTCGCTATACATATGTTATGTACAATGTTATTGTTAATCCTATTTATAGTTCTAAACAAACTGAGCTTAAACAATCTAAGGAGTTCTATCAGAATCCACAATTGGTATCAGAGCCAAGTGGCTCATGATCTAGGATCTTACAAGGTGTTATTATGGTCGAGTTTATGATGAAAAAGGTGTCGTGTTGCTACAGGCTATAGGAGGAAGGAGAATGCTAATTTATGACAGATTCATGACAGCTTTATGACACTAAAAAGCATCGTTTGGATACTAGTTAGTACTGCTCGCGTTGGTGTTTGTACTACTAAGGTAAAACATTACTATTGCTAGCCTTATCATTAATAGTTTATACTGCTTATCTATAGAGTTAGTACTGCTTATCTATAGAGTTAGTACTGCTAGGGTTTTTTTAAAACTTGTTACTACTGTTATTGGTAAGCAAGATTGGTACTATCAAGTATATGAGATGTTCTAAGTATATAAACTTAATGTTGCCAATGCCATGGGACTATTAATGTTGTTAGTTAATACATTAGTGTTGCCAACAGTACTAAGTTCCAAGGTCGAAGAAAAATTAATGTTGCCATGAAGGATTAATGCTGCTAGCTTTGTGATTGCAAGTGGTTTATGTTTCATGTCTACTTAGTGCTGCCCAAGGATGATTTGTGTTTCCAGTAATAAGAGTTAATGCTGCTTGGGCTCGAACACTGATTAATACTATCTATGTTAACTTAATATTGCCAATAAAAAGTTTATACTAACAGTTTTAAGTTTGTACTACTGGAAGAAATAGTTTCAACTACTAGTTTCATCAGATATCGGATAGCACATGGATAGAGGATATCAGACAACACTCACAGGAAGAAAGTTTTTGGTTTTGGTTTACATGTTCTTAACAGATTTAAAGGCTCATTTTTGGGATTGTTTGAATTAATTGGTTACGAAGAAGATTGTTTATGACTTATTTGACGATGAAGTAGAGTTACTTGGGTACGTGTTTTATCATATCCTAAATGGCTTACAACGTTTAGAGATAACTTGTTCGTGCTTAGAAACAATGTGACAAAGACTTGACAAATCTAGCAAAGGTGTAGGATTTACAAACTTATGGTGCTTAATGCTCACATTTTCTATCACTTTGGTTATGTGTCATAGAAGATGAGGATTTTTGTCAAGAGGTTGCGATCTACATATATTTCATAGATTTATTTATAAGTTTGACGACACGTGGATAGTACAAGATATAAGATACAAGTTTGGGTTATTCTACTTCAGCATCAAGTTTGTTATACTTAGTTTTCTTCATCAGTAATCATTACATAGAGCCTACAGAATTTGAAGATTCAAGAAATGGTTAACATATGGGTTTTAGGGGAAGCTTATTGTTAAAATGTTTAACCATTTACATGCATCATCGAGGTGAAGGTTTTTACTACTGATGGTCATTATTACTACTGCTAGTGTGAGTTTCTACTACTCAAGTTCATTTTTCTTATTGTATGTCATGGAGGGTAATTTGAGGAGTTAGAAGGCTTAGATTAGAAGTGTGATGTTGGTTTGTAGTGGTCAAGATCAATTCATGTGTCCCCTATTTTATTATGACAAAAAGGGGAAGAAGATGTTAACTGGTATAATTAGCAACTTATAGATCCTTGGTATGGCATGGTACAAAGGAAATCTACTTAAGGGGATGTTTTGTTTCATTCAAGGAGATCCATGATCTCAACTTTAGGGGAAGCTTTGATTAAAGGCTTTATGATAAAGTTCGTACAAGAACATTGTTTGTTTTGTCATCATCAGATAGGGGAAGATTGTTGGGAATTATAGATTTGATGAGACAAAAGAAACAAGTAAAGAAACAAAAGGATCAAAATCATCATTAAAGAATTCTATAAGCTGGTGGAGAATTATGGAAGATTTGGTCAAAATATATCAAAAGATGAAGATTTGGAAGATCTCCTTAAGAAGATAAAGATAACATAAGATATTTCTTAATGTTTAAAAGATTTACTTGTTTATATCTTTATGTTAACTTCCTCTCTAAGTCATGATCTCTCTATATAAAGAGATCATAGACACATAGTTTTAGTACATAGAAAAACGTGTATGTGTGTGTAAGAGTTAGAGATGTAGACGTCTATAGTGGTGGTGTAGCCTTAAGGTTAAGGTAACTTGATCCTATTACAGATTAGTTGTAACCGTTATATTCTGATCAAATATAATTGGGGCTTGGAGTGTTTGATAATAAAGAAACCTTGTTACAATATCATTGTTCTTATGTTAATTCTGCTATACATATGTTATGTTCAATGTTATTGTTAATCCTAGATATAGTTCTAAACAAACTAAGCTCAAACGATCTAAGGAGTTCTATCATACTCCACATGTCTTTGTCATATGCTTTATTCTATTGCAACCTCTAAAAACTACAATCTTGCATTCTTCTTTGCGAAACGAATTGAGTTGGTTACAAAACAAGCTCGGTTAATCCTACCCTACGGTATGTTGTTAACTCGCTTATTTAAGTATGTCATGTCAAGTTCTCTTGAGTTGTTAAATGATCGATATGTATTGTATGATCGTGTCATGTTTCCTCTTGCTCCTCACTATGATCGAAAGACACAAAATGATTATGGCATGAAAAGAGGTCATCCTTCCACTTTCGCTTCATCTTCCTCCTCCTTCGATCATCCATCATCCTCTCATCACATCGATGATGATAAATATGAAAATGATGAAGGTACCTCTCATGCTAGCACTCCTTCCCCCACTCGTTATGTCAACTCTTTGTCAAATGAAATTCCTCAAGTATTTTCAAACCCTCCAAAAAATGAACAAACCATGCAAACCTTTTCACTCGCCAAACCAAAATTTGAAACCGCAAGTCCAATTACGAGATCAGCACTAGAGCAGACTAAGGTCAATCAGGAAGGCATCAAGAACTTGTGGAAGGGAAACAAAGAAGTGAGCTATTTGGAGAATGGCTAAAAATAATTTAATCATTATTAATATTTATTTAAACTTGTTGAAAGTATGTTGGTATGTACTATGCTTTGATACTTATATTTAACGTTATTTGGTAGGCTACTTGGTACATAGCTTTGGCAACATAGTTTGCCTTGGATGATCATTTAATTTTATCATCCTAGAACTTATTTGCATGCTATTTGGGATATTATGCTTATTGATCTTGATATATATGAAATTATCATGCATGCTTAGATATTCTCTCCCCTGTGCCTATATTTTATTCCCCACTAGAATTTAGATTAGCTAGTTTTATGTATTTGGAAGTTTGGAAGCTTAGATGATTCTTGAGGAAATAGGATTGGTTGCAAAAGGGCACTTCTAGCCTATTCTTTTTCCCCACAAGTTTGATAATCTAGAAAAACTAGGAAAATTTTGTCACTTCCTATAGATGTATCAAATCACTTAACAAATGAACAAGAAAGAAAGTTTAGAGAAAGAAAAGAGGGTTGTAGCACTTAAAGAGAAAGAAAATGAAAGGAAATGTATTATAAGAATAACTAAATGAACAACCAACCCTCTCCAAGGTGTGGAGAGGGGTATTTATACCTACTTGGGCACCGGTCAACATAAGGGTATCTTATGTTGACTCAGTTAGCTTGGTAAGTTTCCAAATATTATTGCTACGAGCTATACTATTACATATTGATAGTGACTGAGTCTTTTCTTGATTTCTAACAATCTCCCCCTAAGGGAGGTCACTCTAATGTACAAAAACTTAAGCTCTACAATCTATGAATGTCTTCAATCTTTGCTTGTAGTCTTGTTTTCATGGTCTTTATCTTGTGAATCTTGATGTAGTAATGTTTAGATTTTTAGGCTTTAGCTTGTATCTTTATCTTGACTTGTATATGATTTTGAGCTTCTTGAGATCATCAACCATGTATAATCTCTATTCGCCATCTTGTAATCTTTTCCTTCTTGTGATCTTGTGACTTTTTGACTGACATGCTCATGCTGTTCTTGATGTTGAAAGCGTGTGTAACAATCTTTCTTGAAAATCATTAGCTTTAACACTTTGTCACTTTATGAAGGACGTATGGTATCACTTTAATACTTCGTCACTTCATGAAAGACGTATGGTATCAGAGTAGCAGAAGTCTTAAAACATGTACTTGAGCTTTCATGATGTCTTTACTTATGTCGGTTGAGCATGAGCATGTGGTATTAGCTTCGACTTGTCATTGGGAAACTGTTGTCGCCGTCATGAAATCTGCATGAATGGGTTAGTGATAAACAACATATATGGACAAAAGTGGCTTTGTCACTTTGTCGAAAACGGTTGTAATAACCATGGTTCCCCATTGATCAGTATAAATACTACCTGTGATAAGGTAGAATTCCGAAGAATCTCTATGACAGGGTTTCGTAGCTGCACTAGCCGTTCTCATTACCGGAGCGTCTCAAAGCAGACAACACAGTAAGAGTAAACAGGTAAGTTACTATCTTCCTGATTAATCCGTCAATTCGTGTTCATATTTCCTATGTCCAAATACCCTTGTGAGGCTTCCTATGGACATAAGATTGAAATTTGTTTTAGAAAATCAATCGGTGTATTAAGATGTAAATAATCAATATCCAGTATCACAAGTTTGATCCATGTAGGATCTCACAAGTCACCTACCATAGAGCTTTTTTGATGTTGGCTCGTAAAGGATTCCATCTTCATTGTGAATACTTTAGTATCGCTTTGATGCTCTGGCAATATCACAAGGATAATGCGTAGGACTCTTGATATATTTATTGTATTTACATTATGTAAATTAGCAAGTATATTTTGGATAATTATCCTAATGAGATTTATGGATGATCTCTTTTAGGGCTCTAGACTCGATAGTGCACATTTGATTTTAGTAATCGAAGACTAGAGCAGACTACCACCTTTTCAATACCAATTAGCTCGGAGTGAGAAAGTCAATAGAAATGTGTTTAGTCTCTATGAGAAATGAAACAAAAGTATTTTGAGAGACCTTGAGTAGCTGGGAAGGGTTATGCATTGCATCACTGGGTCCATGATGATTTTCTTCACATCTTAGTGTTTCTGACAGTTTATGTATTGACCTGGTTTCTACCTAAGTGTAAGGAGGGCTTCTTTCTTTTCACCTTTTATCTTAACTTTTCTTCTTAATTCTTTAACCCCTTCAATGCTTACCAAGACTTCATCACTTACACCTTGTTGGGTTTGTTCCAGTGTCAGCTCTATCTTAGTCCGTATTATTACCTTTTCTCACTTTACTCCTTTTTTCATCATTCCTAAGGACTTCTATTCTAACCAATGGAATGTCCCTGGGTAGATCCCTCTGTTTCTGGCTGGATCATGGGAACGAATACCTAATCCTAACCACCTTATAACTCTAATTAATTACAAACATGGTCGGTCTTTTGGTATTGTTCTCAGCCTTAAAACTATTTGATATTGCTCTCCCTCAACATTTGCATTGATATTCAAAAATGTTTAGCACATAAAGGGTGAAGCTTGCACTTGAGTCCTTAAAATCACATCTTTAGCCATATATTTTAATCACATTTTCTCTCCTTATTAAAAATGTCAAATCTCTTAAATCGCTTTGATATATTAAGACATCAATGTGATTCAAATATTAAATGATTTCAGGAAGAAAATGTCCCAGTTATTAACAAGATCGTATTAGGAACAATTTAAAGCTCCCCCTCATTTTATGATGTTAATTAATATCTATAGGTGGTTTTAAGTACGTATTAAATTTAATAAAATTGAACTTATTTATAAAATTCTAGAAATTCATAACGCAACACTTATTTAATATTGCCTATTTATTAAAATCTATTACACATATTTAACAGTATTCACAAGATAGATTTTTGAGAATTAACCTGACGATTAATAAAAACGGTACTCGTCATTATTTTATAGGTCCATCTTCGAGTTCTCGGTTTCACCAACCAATCTTCCTTCAAATTCCGAAATGTTCCCTTCTTTCCGCGCAGCTGCTTATCAATCATGTTGAACCATAAGTTTTTGAACTTTCCTGTCACTTGCCCGTTCTACGATTCTCCCTTGCATCTCTTATGTATTTCCAGATGGGTATTCCAGATGAAAATCGCGTACTCTATGATGAAGCTCATCCTAAACTTTATTGAGCGTCCCGTCCAAGAACTTGTATAGCTCATCAGCCCGCATCACTCTTTTCTGTTTGGTCAGATCTTCATAGATTACCCTTGGAGGTTTGTAAGATGAAGTGTAGAGTTCTTTGAACTATATTTTTTGAATGGTCTGTTGAGGTGGAGTGATCATGAGTTTCTTCTGGTAACTCTTTACACCAAGCTGTATATCCTAGACATGTTTTTTGATGATGAGACTTCTTGTGAACATACGAAGAGCCACAATAAAGTCAACAATATCGCTTTCGGTGAGGTAAAATAGCTTGTGTTGAATAGCAAGAAGCAGTATCTCTTCAATGTCATTCAGGTGTAGATCAACAAAGTTACCTTCTTTAAACTTGAAGAGCTGGCGGTCAGCTCGTTTCACCATAATCTCTTCCAAATGACCATATACATGCAGTTTCTTGACACTAACACTCTTTACACTAAGAATTTTCTGAGTAGAGTACACATTATGCTTGGAGAACTAGTTTAGCTGAGATCTGTGCCATAGCTTACGCCCTTCACTTAGTGTTTGATTCCTTTCAATGCATCTTTATCATATCCCACTTTGGTAGGACTCCAAAGCGTAGGAACCATGTCTTCAATCCTTATAATTTCATACCTTGCTACTTTGGTCTTTATGATCGACGTAGTATACGTCCTTTTTGAATCAGAAGATTTCATATAATCCAAGTCATTGTTGAAGAAGTAATCAGCATAAATGGTTAGATGACATGGGTGACCTTGCCAAGGAAGAGGTTTGGAGAGATCAAAGAGGTAACAATCTCCTTCCAGATTATTCCAGTCAAGCATGTTTGTTAATGCATTAAAACACTATTGGAAGTGGTACTCTAGTTCCATGCTGTTAGAACACGTACCTTTTTAACAGATTATAGGCAGGTCCTAACAATATATCTTGAGTAAGATTATCGATTTTGAGTCGATTCAATACATACTTGGAGAAGTCAATCGGAGTGGCCATGAGATCATTGAATGTGAGAGGATCCTATGTATATGAGACCATTTGATTGAACCAAGGTTGTTCGGGTTGATTAAGTACAACCTAACACTTGTTCTATTCCGGATCAGGAGGAGCAGGCCTTGGAGGTTGTATAAACCAGTCTGGATTAGGAGTTTTAGCAGTCTTGTGTTTAGAAGCATCTTGTGATTAATCATCATCGCAAACCACATCATCACCCGCATCATACATAACCACCTCAAAAATAGGTTCCTCAACTGGTTCCTTTGCTGACGTAGACTTACCAGTTTTGGAGCCTTTAGATGAAGCTTTACCTTTCGAGGTTTCCTTGGTTTGGTCCAGCTAGAGGGTCTTCATCATCATCGTCTTCATCCTCATCATGCTTTTTCTTATGGTTTTTGACTATGTCAGCAACTCACTTATCCATAGCATTTTCATCCTCTATCAAAGCTTCCATAAGAGCATGGTACAATCTATGATTAGTAGGATTTCCGTTGAAGGACTTGTTTGCATGCTTGGTCGGGTAGAGAGAGCTTTTTAGATCAAACTCTTTGAGAGCTGCCTTGTTTGTAGAATTAATTGTGAACTTCGGCATCTTTTGCTTCTCAGTTTGTTCCTTTTTAATCATGAGAATCTCTAAAGGAGTTTTCTTTGATTCTTGTTCCAGATCAACTGTTGGTGTTTGTTTCTTGGGCAACTCAGGAATTTGCTGCAGAGAATATTTCTGAATAAGATTTGTTGTGTGTTTCTTCAGTTCCTTTTTAAATACATCCCCAACTTTAGATCCAAGATAGTTATCAATAACAGATGGAATTTGTGTCTTGAGATAAGCAAGTGCTTCAACAGATAGATCTATTTTCTTGAGTTCAGACATATCTTTTTCCAATTTAGCAACTCTTAGCTGAACAGCAAAGAGTGCATCGGATTTAGAAACAGTTGTGGTGATTATTTGAGCATAGGTTGTGGTTGGTGGTGTGGGAATCAGTGTTGTTGTTTGTTGAGGTATAGGAGGTGTGGTGGATACAGATGAAGGAAGTAAAGTTGTTAATTAGCTTTTGAAGGAGATTCTTAAACTGGTGTAAGAATTATAGGTTCAGAAATCACAGATACTGGTACACTAAGGATGGATGGAGACTGGGTATGTGGAACTTCAGAATGGATCTTAACTTCCAACAATGAGTTGATCTATGTATCTGTAGTATCCTTAATAGTACTAACCAAAGAAGAATCAGAAGAAAGTTTAAGAAATTTATCACCAAAACCAGAAGATACAGATAAGCTACAGTTTGATGGAGGGAGTTTGGTCTTCTTCGCATCATCCTTTACTTCTGAAGTCTTTTCAGTATCTGCCTTTGCTGCATCAGTTACCTCTTCATCACCTTTATCAGAATCATCAACTTTAGCATTTAACATCTCTTCATCCTCGTCATTGGGCACATAAATCTTGTACTAATAGATATCATCCTCATCGGATTCAGTTTTAGTATCTTCATTATCAGCATCTTGATCATCTCTGACATAATCATGTCCTTCATCATTTGCATCATCATTTTTATCATCCTTCTCTTCGTCTCCAAGTTTATCTTCTTCTGAGTATTCACTTTCTTGTTCTGATCCCCACTCAAGAATAACATTTTCTTCAGTTATATCCTTTTCCTCATTGGGAACCCCTAGTTTAATACTAGTTCCTCATTGGGAACCCCTAGTATAGTACCAGTTCCTTTATTTGAGCCTTCAGTACCTGGCTGTCTCTTGCTTGTCTTCTTACTTTCTTTAAGAGCTTGCATAATGTCTGCAGCCTCTTGTTCTTCTGGAGTAAGAGATGGAGCACCTTTAAGCTTAGTATTCGAAGTGGTAAGTGTCTTATATGACTACACTCTTAGAACTTCTGCCACCAGACATCTACTTAGCAGATTTAGGGACAGATTCAGTCACGATCCTTGCATGAGTAGCATGGACTTGTCTTGCTACTTCTGCTTCTTCAGCTTCAGTTTGGCTGATAGACTTGCCTAACTCTAAAGCAGTGTCAGGATCATCAAAGATAATGTTGTCATCAGCAGACAGTGCGACTTTCTTCTTGACTCTTCTCTTACTAGAAGTCTTTCTCTTAACTGATTCAGGTTTAGGTTCAGACTCTTTAGATACATCAACAGTTTCCTGAGAGTCTTCAGCAGTATTCTTTCTTTGTAAACCTTTGCCTCTGCTCTTGGGTGGAATCTGACTAATAGAATACTTGATGAACATCTGATAGGATTCAGATTGTTTAATTGCTTCTGTTAGCATAGTCTCAGGAATTGAAAGTCTATATTCCTGATAATTTTTACCTATTCTGACAAACTTTAATCTACATACAATACCATCATCTTTGATTATATGATAGTGTTGATACTTAAGGTTTGAGAGAGAATTATGTTGCTTAAGGAAGTAATTGATGATGACCTCTGTAAACCGGGGGAATGGCATGTTTTCTCGCCTTGATCTTTTCTCCTTCCTGTGATCAATCTGGTAAGCAAGATCTTCCCAAATCAACTCTGGATAGTCGACATTCTCCATGTAGACATGCCCCATAGTATGTCAATTTTGGACTTACGTAGTTTGTCATTGCTTGATGTCTTTCTTGAGAGACACTTGTTAATTATTGCTGCCAGAGTTCTCCACGGATGATGCATATGATCCACAAACATATTGGTGTGCTTGTATAGTGGACCTTTGTAACCTAGCTTAATGAGAAAAACAGGTGTAGTATCATCATCTGGTACATTAGTGAAGTTCACACCCTCCACTCTTAGACAAATATCAAGAATTATCCAAAATACATCAGCATTGACCACACACTTCTTGTTGGCTAAGAAGTTTTTATAAGAATCCGTGCCTTAAACCTTCTTAATAGAATACCAGAACTGCTGAATAAAGATTTCTAGGACATCTGCAGAGATAGTGAAAGCCTTGAAGCATGAGGAGTTCTTGACAAGATCAATGACCACTTGAAATGTCTCTTCCTTTTGTGGCACTATGGTTTCTAGTCTGACATTTGTAGAGCTAATCTTAACTCTCTTAGTGAATGGAACCTATTTTTCATCACGTGCATCAACTTGTTGTGTTTCTGTAGGATTCATGATTCTGCTTAAGAATTAACCAATACAGTTTATATACACAACATATATATTTTATTGATTAAGTCTAGTTCTCCTTGATGATATGATTGATCTATGATTAGGTTTCATGCAAACATGACAGATTTACTACACTCTATGAACAAGTCAATAAGGTCAACAGTCACAGTTAACTGAAAAAGTCAACAAGACATTTCCAAGGGAGTTAGGACACATATTCAATCAGGGAGCAGATAATACATAATACAAGTACATATATTGCAAGATATGAAATATGACAAAGTACATAATAAATACACAAATTTTAAAAAATTTGGGTAGAGTTTCTTTTCGTAAATATGTCATATTTCGCTTGGAATATGTACTTGTACATGTTTCGCTTAAACATTTTTCGCTCAGAAAAATTCAAACATATTTTGCTTTGATGAACCTAACATGTTTCGCTTAGAACTGTCTTACATGTTTCTCTTGGAATGAGGTAAACATGTTTCGCTTGGAATGAATGAAACATGTTTCGCTCAGAAAACATGTTTCACTTCATTCAAGAAAACCATATTCGCTTCATTCAAAGCTACTTAATTCAAGTTTTACCAATATAAAACATATAAGAACTTCTAACAATCATCACAAATACTATCATAACATCACAGAATCATTAACCACAAGATTAAACAACTTATTTAAGCATGCTAATCCAAATTCGAGCACACATAAAAGAGAAACTCATGGCAAACATGATAAGGACATTTTGGGGGAGGCTAAGAACATATGATATAATACGTAAAGCCTAACAAAAATACTCAGAGCACATAAAATAATCAACACTTATATCATTTTCATACTAACGCACCTAATAATTAAAGTTTCTAAGTAAACAAGATCAAAGAAAGCATAGCAGTGTTCTAATAGCATAAAGAGGCTCATTTAAGGTATCTAAACACTAACCCATAACTATTCACTCACCCACTTATGTTTCGCACCATTTAAACTTACAAAAATCAGAATATCTCACGTATACGTTTGATATACCTAATATTGTTTCACACACACCTTAATCGCACCCTAACGCACAACCCCTCAATCAATTAAACAAAACACTCAACTTTTAAATTATAAACCCTAAATCATTTTTAATTGATTTTGAGTGATAAAAGGAGTTTTAAGTTGATTAGTTTTACCTAGTTGAGAGGAAGGATACGAATTATGTTATAGAGTAGGAGTGAATCTTTTAGCCTTAAAAACCAAGTTTGAATTTTGATTATGAATCAAGCTAATTGGTATGTTAGAGAGAAATGTGTGGTGGATATTTGAATATTGTGGAGAGCGAAATGTGTATGAAATTATTATATAGGTTGTGTTTTTGTAAAAGTGAACATAAATGAGTCCTTTTATTTTTAGTCACATTCGATTTTCCTTTTACTCTTAATATAAGTCTAACTAAAGTTATAGTAATGACAATTAGCCACTTAATGTTATACAATGGTTTTAAGTCCCATTATTTTGACAATTTAGTCCCCTAAAGTTTAATCCATTAACATTTTAAGAATAATTGAATTAAAATATACATTAAACTCTCCTTTAAATTGATAATCACGTTATTGAACAACCTATTTGCCATTTTATCCGAGATGACTTGTTTAAAAGATCCTTTTCTTGAAAGTGTTGGACTATTTCTCCCCCTCAAAATAAATTGTTCTCGTTTTCCTATTTAAAGGTTGTAGACATTTTGTGAGTGATAAAAACTTTTTTTAAATCTTTGTTTTACATAAGTTCATGAGAAAATGATATTTTAATTTATTTTTCTTAAAAAACAACACCATTAACAACAAGATTTCTCTTATTAACATAAATAAGTGCACGTACACTTATTTGATATAGGAAGCACGAGTTGTGTTACACAGTAAACACAAGCCTTTGAATGAATATGAAGTAATTCATACCCGAGAAAAATTCATTTCCCGTTGTGAGGCCAATTTTCTTTTTGAAATATTTGCCTTTAAATGAACGACCGGGTTGCTACCCGGAAATAATAGCAAGCAATATGCATATTTTTCTACTTGAACTTTATTTACAGCTTTGTATCATTATTGAATGGCATTTCTAAGGCCGTAAATATTATCGATTCTAGAAAACATGTCATGAAATATATTTTTGTATTTTTCTAATTTTTTTAATTTTGTATTTTCTTTTTATGATTTTATATTTTTATATTTTCTTTTTGAAAAAAATTATAAAATGAAAAATCTTTTTGGGTTTTTTATAGATTTTCTTATATACATATAATACACAGGATATTTCACGAGTTACCACCATTACTCGTCTTCCTCCTCTATAAGACGTTTTAGCGTTTCAGGAGACATGCTTCTCCCATACCTAGCTTTGTTCAAGAAGTTGAATCTTTCTCTTGGCAACGGTTTGGTGAATATGTCAGCCAGTTGATATATCGTCTGAATAAAGTATAGTTCCACTGTTTCATTCTCTACTTGTCCCTTTATAAAATGGTAGCGTACATCAATGTGCTTGGCTCTAGAGTGTTGAACGTTGTTGCAGCATAGAGCAATTGCACTTTTGTATGTCGTTTAAGTACATAGGAATTTTATGATTGTATAACATGGTCGGCTCTGTTAGCTGTTGATTGCATCTATAAGATTTGAGCACACCACCCAGATAAGGCAATATATTCAGCCTATGTACTCGAAATCACAGTGCTCTTTTACTTCTTGGAAGACCAGCTAACAAGTTTATCACCTAAGAATTGAGCGCTTCCTGATGTACTATGTCTAATGTCCTGACACCCAACATGATCTGCATCTGAATATACTGTTAGAGACATATCGGTATCCTCTAGAGTACCAGAGACCATGGTTTATGGTTCCTTTAGGTATCACAAAAAATCTCAGCTTAAACCGCATTTTAAGTGATTTTCGGTAGGCTTTGCCTGATACCGGGCACATTAGCAGACTGCATAAATAAGGTCGGGTCTACTGGATGTTAGATACATGAGGGATCCAATCATGCCATGGTAAGGTGTAGCATCAACAGGGTCCCTGTAAGATCTTCACCCAGTATATTCTTTTCTACCATAACGGTTGTGTCTACAGATTCACTAGTTAGCAAACCCATATTATGTTTAATGATTTTAGAAGATATTATGATTAGGTTTGGAAAGATTCCTCATGGGATTTTGAGAAATTTATAATCTTAAAAAGAATGACATCTGCCTCATCATCGACATCTTGAACTTAGTGGTCATCTGATTAGTGCAAACTGTCATTGTCTATATGACTGTCAACTCTAGAGTATTAGTTGATGATGTAACCAGTATATCGACCTCCCCTCTTATCTTAGTAATCAACATAAATTTGTACCAGTAATAAGTCGTTTCCTGCTTTCCGTGTAAAGAGTGTTGGATCAACTGCATCTTTGGAGAAATGTTGTGAAATGAGAAAACTTGACACGATGTCGTACCATGCATGTGGTGCTTGTTTGAGACCGTAAAGGGCCTTTTTGATCTTGTACACATGCGATGGGTATTCTTGGCCCATCTCAACAAATCCCGTGACCCTGGCCCGCGCGTGAGAGAGCTCTAATAGACCTCTTCTTGAGCTCGCATTTAAGAAAGCCGTTTTGAATCCATTTGGAGATCGGCATATTCTTGTTGCATAACTGCATTTGCTACCAAGATACAGATGGCCTCACTATTCTTATAAACATCGAGGAGACATCAATGATTCCTCAAAATTGATTCTTCTCTAGCATGAAACCCTTGAGCAACTAAATCTTGCCTTATTCTTTAGTTACCCGCCCTCCTCTCGCGACGCGCACGCAGCGCCCTCGCGCTCTCACACTCTCTCCGCAAATCCATGCCTCACCAGTTTGATCTAATGGAACTTTATCATCGTCAACGACACCAAATTCCCTAACCTTGTAGTCTTTCAATATTCATGAATTTCTTATTGATTGCATTCGCATTGCCATGACTGGATTCGAGTCATTGATCGTTTGAACGTTCTTTGGTTCTTACAGAAGTTAGGGAAGATTAAGTTAAACACCACATGGCATTAGTTTGATTGTTTTTTGGTGGAGAATGAGCGAGAAGGAATCACGTTTACATTTGCTAGTCACAGTGGACTCTTACCAATAAGTTCAAAGTGAGTATGGGATGGTCTTCACATCTAGATGGCCGTTCCATAGAACCGTCGTGTACGTGATGATTCCCAATTGTGAAGAGACGCCACAACCCATCTTCGCTCATGTAAAGATAGAGTAGTGTGGTGTTTCGGTGTCTTCAACACCTTGAGAAATATGTCTAGAGAATGTTCCTGTTTTGTGTTTATGGGATACTTGATGATGGTGCATCTTGGTCAATGGACGTAGACACAGGTGAATCGGCTATTTCAACAGCTCTTGGTGCAGCAGCTACTGGAACTGTAGAGACAACAATAGTTGGAGGATTGAAGTATTCATCAAACAAGGGTTGGAACAAACTATCCTAATCATCTCTATTTGGTGCGATTACTAGGTTGTTGAGGAAAACGTTTGGTACGATCTGAACAGGATGTTGCTAAGAGTCTTTACTTGAAGCACGTGGCTTGAAACCGAATTGTTCGGAATCGCAATCACTGTCAGCTCATCGAACGTCACATGAATAGTTTCCATAATTTTTTAGGTTCTCCTGTTATAGATTCTAAAAGCTTTCTTTACTGGCGCGTATCCAATGAAAATACTAATATAGGCCTTTGCATTTAGTTTACCCAGATCCTCACTGTCATTGGTTGGTTAACATAGTGAACCAAAGACATGAAAAAAATGATAAATCTAGCTTCTTGTTGTGTATCAGCTCATATAGAGTTTTGTTGTATCGGAGACGAATCAGAGAACAATTTTGGGTATAACAAGTTGTGTTGATTACTTCGGCCCATAGAAACAGAAGAGCTTTTGAAAATATCAACATAGTGCGAGCATCTTCCATAAGAGTTCAGTTTCGTATTTCAACAACGCCGTTCTGTTGAGGAGTGCGAGCAACCGAAGTTTGATGCGAAATGCCGACATTTTCATAGAAACAACGAAGAGTCTGATTGACAAATTCCGTTCCATTATTTGTTCGAACATTACGGACAGTGCATTAAACGGAACTTGAATATTTTTGATGCATTTGTGATAGCGTCAGGATCTTCATTCCTTTGAATTCATAAATTTAACCCAAGTTAAATCGTGAGTAATCGTCAACCAATTACCAAGATATACTTTTTTCCTGTTAATGCTTCCAATCGATCGGGCCACAAAGTTAATCCATATGCAAAATGATTAGGTTTCTCTTGGTTAGTGTCCTCATCTTTGGGTTGAAAAGAGGATTTATTGCTTTTTCCTAATGCACATGCTGAACATAGATGATCTTTCTGAAATTTTAGCTTTGGAATACCTTGTGCAAGACCGTCTTTAGCTAGCTTGTTAAGAGTACTGAAGTTGAGATACGATAAACAACGGTGCCATAACCAGCTCTTAGTCTTTGAAGCCTTTGATAGAAGACAGATCGGAGAAGTCTTTAGCATGTCATCAAGAGAAATTGTGTACAAATTTGTGTCTTGGGAGCCTGAAAGTAGATCAACACCTTCTAAATTCTGAGTAAAGCAAGTGTTTTTCCAAAATGCAACTTCAAGATCCGCGTCACAAAATTTTCCAACAGAAAACAAGTTATGTCTAGGCCCCTCAATGTAATACACCCTTGAGATAATAACGTTCCTCTGCTAATAGTCACCATACCCCATTATCTTTGCAACTTGGTCGTTTTTCGAATTCGAAAGTTCCAGAAATTTTACAACGAAGTTAATGAGCTGAGAGCGGTTCTCGTCATTTTGTTTTGAACATCCAAAGTCCAGATACCAGAGGACGATCTTAAAAACCTGTCATTGACAAGAGAAGAAGAAGATGGAATATCTGTAGCATTGGATCCCCATAAATAAGTGGGTTTCGAGTTGTTAGCAATTTTAGATTATACAATCTTAGCTTTTTTACTCGAACCTACTGATTTTATTTGTTTAGGTCTCCTACTATAGACTTTAATCTCTGGTTTTAGTGTTTTCATGACTTTAGAAGTGCGTTTTCCTTAAGATGCATTATTTTCTTGCAAGTGATCCTAGTTAAAGGGCACGAGTTACCAACTATAGTGAACAATCTTCTGGTTGGTTTCCACTTATATCCTACATCAGTGAACACTTTACCCGTAGGTTTTCAAACTTTTCTCATTTTATTTCTTTTAGATTTAGTTGTTGATCGCACATTCACACATTTACAAAATCAATAGGACAAATATCTGATTTGCATAAAACAAACATTGTTACAGATAGCACAAATTGATTCAATACTTAGCATTTCTCATAGATTGCTTAATAAGTGCTTTCTGATAGGTTCAGAAACAGATATTCGTCTTATTTCAACAACTAGAATTTGACTTCTAGAGTGGTCCTCTACTTTATTCGTTCTAAGTGTCTGGGTTGGTCAGGTGATCATATTGTTCTTTCTATTGCCTGAAGGCTTTGATCCGCTAGCACTAGTAGTAGGTTTTACTCCTGTAGTAGTCAACAAGGGCTTGTTAGAATCTTTGGTTTTAAGAGAATCAGTCTGCTTGGGAATATTGCTTGAAGATGTGACAGGTTCAGCAAACCTAACTCTTTTGTCCTTGTTCATAAATGTAACAACAACTAACTTCTCACTAGGTTTTGGTGAATTAGGGCATGTCTGAGAGACATAGACTAACAATTCCTGAACGTATTTTGTAAAAATGCAAGCAAATTCTAATAGAGGTTCACTAGGATTCTGTGTTCTAGCGCGTTCTACAAATCCACGAAGAGTGTCAGTATTTTCTATAGTCTTCTCAATGTAAACCTCATGGGCATCCCTATTATTCTTAAGTCTATGAGAAATAGGTTCGATGTATAGCTTGAACATTCCTGGAGCAATAGTGGCATTGTATTTTGAAACAGCAGTATCGACAATATTTTTCCCTTTAAGTTTCCTTAATTCATTTTTCAATGCTGTAATAGCAAAAACCTTTTCTTGAAGTTGAGCATTTAAATCCGAATTTTCAACAGAATTAGCATTAATTTGAGCAATTAAAGAGTCATAATGTTCTTTTGATTGAACATGTGTCTTTCTAATTGAGTCAAATTGGTCTTTGTAAATTGATTTTAAATTCTCTTGTTCTTTTCTCAAATTTTCATTTTCCGAAAGTAATTTTGCCACACTATGCTCCAGCTCAATGTTGATTGTTTTAATCTCATCAATGTCTTTCTTTACATTTTCCACACCATCTTTTCCACTCAAAGATTTAATCTTATCCTTCAACTTTCTTATGACCGTGTCCTTTTTTTGTGATTGTGCTTCAATTCATTTAATTCAAATAATTAATTAATGTAGGAGCATTTTGGTTTTTACAAAAATTGTCCTTTTGAAAAACTTCTTGCTTGAGTTGAGTTGTTAATTCCAAAGAAACGCAATGCTTTTCGAGTGTTGAATAACTTTTCAAAAGTTTATCGTAAACATCTTTTTCAATCAAGTCTTTTTTTTTAGAAGCTCAGTCTTAAGTTCCAGACACTTATTGCATTCATTCACACATGACTTTTTCACATCAAGACTATCCATAGAAAAGCCTCTTTTACTTATTTGATATAATAACTTGGTCCTACCTGTAAACATGGTTTAAAATATCTAAAGGTGTTCACACACACATGCTTTTGCTAGACTCTCATTGAGAAGTCTGCGTTTTTATCTATTCTAGATGCATAATAATAACAGATGTAATATACCCTTTATTGAGGGTTTAACAAGAAAACCTAGCTTATATATAGAATGCTACTTAATTTCCATTAAGTCCTTGTTGTTTCATCTTTCTTCATTTGTGCATATGTAATTTTGTATTCATCAAATCTTTTTAGACATTAAACAATCTTCCACTATTTTGAGATTACACAAATATCTTCTATGACTTGAAACAATTCTTCAATGCTTCCCTTGATTTAGGATCTTCTTGAACATGCTCACCACTAATTAATTAAGCTGCAAAACCATATCTCTTGTAATCTTTTCCCTTTTTTTATATTAAATCTAATAGGGGTCTTCTTTCTTGTAGATATGCAACTTGTAAAAACACTCCCATCAAGTGGTCGCATGTAATGGTTAAACATTTAATCAATAGTTCTCCTGAAACCCTAATATGTTTACCATCTCTTGAATCTATGAACTATTTGTAGGCTCTAAGGTAGTGTTTACTGATGAAGAAAACTGTGTATAACGAATTTGTCTGATAAAGAAGTAGAATCTCCCAAAACTTGTGTACGTATTCTTGCACATATCCACGTGACGTCAACTTTATATATAAATCTGTGAAATATTATTAAGTAGGCAGTTCGCAATTCTTGAAAAACTCTCATCTTCTATGAGACACATAACTCTAAAGTGATAGCAAATGTGAGCTTTGAGACCATAAGAACATTTACACACTGTGCTAGATTTTGACAAGTCTTTGTTCACATCGTTGTAAGCTCTACGAACAAGTTACCTCCTAAATGTTTTGTAAGACCATTTTGAGAATATGATAATAGAACACAAATACGAAAAACTCAACTAAACATCAAATAAAGCAATATTCATTTGTCATTGTAATCACCCTATTCAGTAAATCAAAAACGATCCATATATCCAATAAGGAATAAACTATTATGAACATAGTTCTGTTTCGTGATCCAAAAAAAAACGTGAACTATCTGATATCTGACACAGCAAGCAGGTTACTAATATGGATATTTCAGGTACGAATATGGCTTGTTTTAAAATTCAAGCGCAAGCTTGTACTAACTTATTCCATTTAGGACACTCTTATTATGTTACAAATCTGTTGCTTACCTGTCATAATTTTGATGGTCTCTTCCTATCCCATGGCAGTACAAAGTTACAAGTGCAGTTACTAAACACATAACTTTACTTTGGTTTACGTTAGTAACAACCCAGCCCAATATATTGCTTCACTTATCACGTTAAATCAGCCTAGTAGTATAATATTTTAAAGGGAAGCAGTACAAAAATAATATCTAGCTAGTACTAAAGTTAAGTGTCAGTAGTATTAACCTCAATAACCCTAAGTTAATATCTCATGTTAAAGCTAGCAATCACAGATCACGTCCAAAATAAAAAGAGATTATTTATGGAAAAGTTAATCCTAAAAATCAGCAACTTAAATCTTTAGTCAAAAACCTGACTCTAATACCACATGTTGAAAATCGTTTAACCTATCTAGGATATGTTTTACAAATAACTTATGTACGCGGCGGAATAATAAAGAACAATAAGTTATCAAACAAGGTTTTACTACTAACATTGGAAGGCCTAACTATTTTATTTGATCAGAATAACATGGTTACCTACTGTAACAAGGATCCACGATCCTTGAGGCTATTTATTATCTTATTAGCTACTATCGTAGCCTCACTACTAAATGTGTACACACCCACACGCGACTTTTAATAGACTATTCATTGAGAAGTCTATGTTTCTAACTATTCTGGATGCTAATACCAGATGTCTAATACCCTTTATATAGAGGGTTTACCCAACCACACAGTAAACTAGTTTATATTGAAAAATCTACTTAATTTATCACATTAAGTCCTTGTTGTTTCATCTTTCTTCATTTGCGCATGTGTAATTTTGTAATCATCAAATCTGTAGACCCAACAAGTTTATCGTAAACGGAATTACTTCAGTTACAAAAAACGCTTTGGTATGTTTAAAACCCCACGCACCAACAGTAAAAGCATCGGGTGTGGTTCTCTTTTTCACAACATTGTCAACCATAGAATTCACAGAAATATGCATAATTTCTTGAGACATGATTTGTTTTAGGAGTTGATCATTATCAATGCTTAGCTGTTTGATTTGAATTTTAAAAGCGTTTTTGTCTACGGAACATTGATCAACAGCCGCTTCCATTTGGTTAAAAATATTTTGAACTTCAGTAATTTGATCCCAAAGAGTTCTATCAAACGCATTAAATGTGTCCTTTAAAACTTTTAAAAATGGAATTACTTCAGTTACAAAAAACGCTTTGGTATGTTTAAAACCCCACGCACCAACAGTAAAAGCATCGGGTGTGGTTCTCTTTTTCACAACATTGTCAAATTTGGCTAGTTGATATTTTAGCTTTTTAAGACTTTCATTTACCAAACTTACCTTAGGAAGTTTACTAGGAGCTTCAATTCTAACAGGTGTATGTGACGTAACGGGTGTTTCAGAAAAGAACGAATGTTTTAACCAGAAAGCTTGTTCTGCAGACAATTCTTTTTGAGTGACAAAACGTTTACCAAAATCTTCTGTTATCTTATTCAACTTTGAATAATCAATTGGAGAAATCTTAAATTTTCTTTTCGATTGAAATTGGATCATTTTGTTTATCAAGCATCTTTGATCAACTTACTTCTTCCAAAATCAATGTCTCTTCATCATCAATCACAGAAATCACAGTATGTTCTTTAGCAATAACACTACCATCATATAATGTTGGTTGAATCTGCTGAGCTTTTTTAAGATGGAACAGATTTTGATAACCAAGAGCTCGTTTGTGAGTGTCATCGTAAAAAACTTATGGTTTCATTGGCATATGCATTGCTTGCGTAGACTGATACATCTTACAAATAATATTCTCCAGTTCTTTATTTTGTTTTTCCAAAACAATTACCTTGTCAATGTACTTAGACTCTTTTTCTTTAGATTTTGTTTGAAAACAGTTAATGTTTTTGATAAAGATTCCTTTTCTTTAACATGATTAAAAAGCGTTTTTTTAAGTGTATCGATCTCCTACTGAAAAGCCACAAGCTTTGCATTTCTATTCCGAATTAAATCATCCATTTGAGAATCTATTAATTTTTCACGTTTATTCAAATATACATTAAGTCTTTGTTCAAAAATGGCGACTCGTTCTTTGTATCTCTCAAGCTCAGCGCTTAATGTTTCATTTACCATTT